>ML797848.1:173516-218844 GCA_009831015.1 Picea engelmannii
TTGACAAATTTTGTTTATCATGCTTAATTCTGACAAAATGGTCACTTACACATTTTGCAAAGTTAAGGAGTTCAAACATATAAGTAAAAATGTGTATTGAAGAAATGGAAGAAGGTGAGGGAGCCTACAATCATGATAAAGAGGTTGAAGGCCAGAATACTATAATTTTCAACGCAGAGACAGAATCCAATGGATGCAAGGGCCGAGGGGAGAAATAAACATTGCTAGAAACTGTGAAGAGCCTGAAAATAGAAGTGCAGAGCTACAAAGAAGACAATGAGAGGCTGATGAGAGAGAAAAGTCAAATAAATGCTCGAGTGTTGTAGAGATTAAATTGGTTGCAAGTTCAAGCCAAGAATGTCTCGAAGCAAGAGGAAGAAGGCAGGTTTCATGGAAGAATATATGATCGTGGAAGAGTTGGTTATTCCAGGAGTGCTATCAGAGCTCATATAAACTACTCACCTTCTTACTCAACAAGAAGGTCTTATGCATCTGAAAATTCCTTAAGCAGTCCATAGGTGTCTTCTATTAGGCACCAAAGAAGGAGACATGAAGTGGACAGTTTGTAAGGAGAGTTGAGGAAGCTCAAGCCACCATCCTTTGATGGTGAAAGGGAGAGGGAAGATGAAGTTGAAGCATGGTTTCTTGGACTTAGGAGATATTTCCAATTGCATAACTATTCTTCAAATCTAGAAGCCATAATTTCCACCTACCATTTACATGGGAAAGTTGTTATGTGGTGGGATCAATTGAAGCAAGTTGAACATGTTAATGAGAATAGGATTACTTGGAAGAATTTCAAGAAGTATTTTCAGAAGGATTAACTCTCAAAGAATTTGTATGACAAGAAAATGCAGGAGTTCTTTGAACTCAGACTAGGAAGAATGACTATGGCATATTATGAGAAGAATTTATTGGGGTTGTTAAAGTATGTTGAGTTTATAAACGATGAAAAGATAAAAATACTAAGGTTTTTGAGTGGGATGCCATCCTTTTATAAAGAAAATATTCAGTATGATGAGCCCAAGGCCTTGACTGAGACCATACGGAAGGCCAAGTACTTGTATGAGCAATGTCGGGGCAAATATTCCATGCACAAATCTTGGAAGGATAAGAAGAAGGAGAAGTCTGATCAAAGGAAGAAGGGATTCAAACCTCCTTTCAATAGAAATGAGCCTAATAAAAATCATCAAGATCAGTATGCTAAGGATGAATCCAAGAAAGAAAACTCCCTGGGGAAAAGGGGAAGGACACCAATCCAATGTTGGGGATGCAAGGACAGAGTGAAGACCATGCACAAAATCCAAGAGGCTACAACAGTCGAAGACATGGGAAATATTTATGCAACCTTAGATGATCGAAAAGCAGAGTACCAGTCCAATATGATCGAGGTGGAAGGTAAGATCATTAATTAGTCTGTTTCTATTTTAAGTGATTTAAGAGAAATACATTGTTACATTTATCCTAAGATAGTGGATAGATCACATTTGGACAAAACTAAGCTAGGGAAATCAAGTTTGGTTCAACTAGCCACTGGAACCAAAAGGAGAATCCATGATATGGTCAGAGGTTGTTCCATAAGTATTAATGGTGTGAATACCAGTTCTGATCTAAATATCATACCATTGGGGTCTTATGATATTCTAATTGGAATGGATTGGTTCGACAAGAATCATGTTGTCCTAGATTGTCATAGCAAGACATTTACATGTCTTGATGGAGATGGAAAACAAAGCACTGTGAAAGGTGTACCAAGACCCATCTCTATAAGGGAAATTTTGTCCTTACAATTGAAGAGATGTTTTAGAAAAGGGTGCTAGTTGTATGCAGCCCATGTGGAGGAGCCAGAAAAGACAAAAGGGCCAAGCCTTGAATATTTCTCAGTACTACAATAATTTGAAGACGTATTCCAAGAAATACCAGGGTTTCCACCAAAAAGGGAAATAGATTTTTCTATTGATTTAGTGCCAAAATATGCCTCAGTGTCAAAAACACCTTACAAAATGAGCACACCAGAGTTAAAATAATTACAAATGCAGTTGAAGGAATAACTCAAGAAATGGTACATACGCCCAAGTGTTTCACCTTGGGGAGCACCAATACTCTTTGTCAAAAAGAAATATGGAACCTTGAGGCTGTGTATTGACTTTCGACAACTAAATAAGTCTAGTATAAAGAACAAGTATTCTTTACCCAGAATTGATGACCTCTTTGATCAACTAAGAGGAGCGAAAATATTTTCAAAGATAGACTTGAGATCAGGATACCATCAGGTAAGAATCAAAGAAGAATATATCCATAAGACAAATTTTAGAACCAGGTACGAGCATTATGAATTTGTAGTGGTGCCATTTGGATTGTCCAATGCACCAGTTGTCTTTATGTGCTTAATGAATGACATATTCATAAATTACTTGGATACGTTTGTCATAGTATTCTTGGATGACATACTTGTCTATTCTAAGTCTGAAGAGGAGCATGAACATCACCTAAGATTGGTATTGCAAGTGCTGAGGGAACATCAGTTGTATGCCAAGCTAAGTAAGTGTTCTTTTTATCAAGAACAGATCCATTATTTGGGGCACATTATTTCAGAATAGGGAGTAACAATGGATCCAGAGAATATTGAAGCCATTAGAGGATGGACAATGCCCAAGAATGTTTCAGAAGTCAGATCTTTTATGGGGTTAGCTAGTTACTACAAAAGGTTTACAATAGGGTTCTCTAAAATTTCTCATCCCATCACTTTTTTGCAAAGGAAGGGAATTAAATTTTAATGGACAGTTGAATGCGAAGAGAACTTTAATTTGTTGGAGTTACTTGTGCGTCTGTGCTAAAAATTGTTGACCCAAATTAAAGTTTTGTGGTATGTATTGATGTGTGCAGGGAAGGACTTGGTGGAGTCCTCACTCAAAATGGACATGTCATTTGTTATGATTCTAGAAAGCTTAAAGAGCACGAGAGGAACTATGCCACACATGACTATTGAATTAAGAACAAACCACAGTGGTCTGAAGTATCTTTTTGAACAACCAACCTTGAATGCCAGGCAAACAAGATGGCTTGAATTTTTAAGTGAATACGACTTTGATATCAAGCATATCAAAGGAAACGGAAATAAATTTGTTGATGCACTTAGTATAAGTGTGCATCTCATGCATGCTACGACTGTCAGTATGCATCAGTTAGAATTGAAGAGAAGAATTTTAGATGATGTTGTTACAAATCAGCATTACCTGCAGGTAAAGGAAAGACTACAGCAAGAGGATGTACACCATAAAATGAAAGAGTATGAGATAAAACAAGATGGAATACTTATGCATAAAAATAGAATTTATGTTCCTAGTTCTAGAGAACTTAGGAATTTGGTATTAAAGTAAATGCATAATGTTCCATATGCTAGACATCCTGGTTACCAGAAAACAATTACAGTAGTAAAAAGCCAATTCTTTTGGTCGGGGATGAAAAAGGATGTTGTTGAGTACATCACCAGATGTATGGAATGCCAGAGAGTAAAGGTAGAGCATAGACACCCAACAGGTTTTCTACAACCATTACCAATTCCATAGAAGAAATGGGAAGTGATAACCATTGATTTTATAACAAATTTGCCAAGGACAACAAGGAAACACGATTCAATCATGGCAGTGGTTGATAAATTGACCAAGGATGCTCATTTTGTTCCTGTGAAAACAACTCATACAACAACTAATATTGCATAAATTTACATGAGGGAAATTGTTAGGTTGCATGGGATACCTAGGACAATTGTCTCAGATAGAGACACTAAGTTTACTTCAAATTTCTGGAAGGGATTATTTAAAGGATTTGGTACAAATCTGAACTTTATCACAACATACCATCTGCAGTCATATGGGCAGACAGAGAGGGTCAACCGAGTAATTGAAGACATGTTAAGAATGTATGTGATGGATAAGCCATCTAAGTGGGAAGATTACTTGCACTTGGTTGAGTTTTCCTATAATAATGGGTATCAAGATTCATTGAAGATGAGCCCATTTGAAGCTTTGTATGGTAGAAAATGTAGTACTCTAGTAAGCTGGGACAACCCAACAGATAGAGTGGTACTTGGGCCAGAGTTGCTCAAGGAGATGGAATACCAAGTGGTTAAGATTAAGAAGAATTTAAAGGCAACTCAAGATAGACAGAAGGTTTATGCCGACAAGAATAAGACAACAAGTGAATTTAAAGTAGGGGAGCATGTGCTTTTGAAAGTGAATCCCAGGAAGATCTCTTTGAATTTGGGTAGTTGTACAAAGTTGGTAGCCAGATTCTGTGGTCCATTTGAGATATGACATAATAGGGCCAGTTGAATACATGCTTGCATTACCTGTTTCCATGAATGTGCATAATGTATCATGTCTCTTTTCTAAAGAAATGTGTACATGATCCTAACCATGTTATTTATTGGCATATGATTCAAGTAGAGACAGAGGGAGACTTTCAGGTCTAGCTAGTAAGAATATTGGACAAAAAAGTCAAAATGCTTTGGAATTGAGTTATAGAGCTGGTAAAAGTTTAGTGGACCTGCCACGGTCCTGAAGATGCTACCCAGGAGCATGAAGATGCCACGTAGGTAGAGTACTCACAGCGTTTTTAATAAATTTTGAAATTTTGATTCTTGTTTTGTATATGCACTGAGGATAGTGCCAAAATAAGGGGGAGGGGATGTAACATCCCAGGTTTTGAGCCCCCACATTAAATAATGTATTGTTACATTGCTGAGAGGACAGAGTTCCCAAACAATTATTAAAAGGCTGGTGTGCCTAAGAAATGTAATGTGTGATCATTATTAATAATAAATACATCGTTGGTTGCTAGACGAACAAGGACTAGAGTTATAGAGGGCTATGATTCCACAAGAGAGGGGCCTTGAGGGGCTAAGTGTTTATTTCATTTTTTTTAATTACCCATTTTTCTTAATGGGGGGGAATCAGTTACGTGAGCTCTTGGGGGAAGGCCAAGAGGTTCTTGATCCCCACGAATTATAAAAACCCATCCCTGGTTTGTTGGGGGTGGTTTGTTCTCCCGTTGGCTAATTCTCTCATTCATTTTGGTCATTCACTCACTCTCATTTTGCAAGATACCAGATATAATAAATATGCAGAACATAAATAAAATGCTAGAAATGGAAGAATAACAGTAATATAACCAGCGTAATCTCCACAATAACACATAAATGATATATGAACAACAACATAAATAACACTTTGATTTAGAAAGCAATGTTCATGGGCCTCTTCGAGGGGGAAACCACTAGTCGAGCAGTTCTTTGTTACAATAATCTCCAAGCTAGGGTTTTCATACCCTCGACCCTTATTTATACTAAATATGTCTATCAAGAGAAGCATATAGAGGAAGATCCTTCTAGAAGTGGAAGCTTCTATTAGATCTTCTTACATCCACCTTATTCTATTTTATTGAAAGGCCTTATTAATATTGAACTTTATTACATCTAAATATATTGATCTACCTATGTGCGGGTTAGGACCCTAACATGTCCGCCCCCTTAAAAAAAACCTTTTCCTCAAGGCTTGAGATGTGGAAACTGCTACAAAATGGTAGCTGGTTCCCAAGTGGCATCTGCTGGAGTCATATCTTTCCACTGGACTAGCACTTCCTTGATGGTTCTCTGACGCAGGCGATACTCACGCTGGTCCAAAATTGCTTCTGGATGTATCCAAATGGATCCTTCTTCAACTAACTCTGGAAGGTTGGTTTGAATTTGGTACCTAGTTCCAATCACCTTCTTTAAGCATGAAACATGAAAAACAGGATGTAGCTTCAACTGATTGGGCAGAGCTAACTGATATACAACTTGTCCCACATGCTTGAGAACTGTATAAGGACCAGAAAATTTGGGCACTAGCTTCTAACAATGCTCGACCTTAAGGGAAGTTTTCTTGTATGGTTGTAGCCGTAGAAACACCTGATCCCCGTCTGCAAATTGATGTTCAGAGAAACCTTGATCTGCTTGTTGCTTCATGCGATTTTGTTCCATGACCAAGTTCTCTTTAAGGGTACGAAGAATATCCTCTCGAACTGTAAGTGTTTGGTCAACCGCCTGGACCTTCGAGGTACCCGATAAGTATGGGAGAACTGACGGTGGTTTCTGTCCATATACCTCTTCAAAAGGAGTCATGCAAGTAGTTGTATGGTAGGAAGTGTTGTACCACCATTCGGCTAGGGGTAACCATTGTATCCATTGATGTTGTTTTTTAGAGGAAAAACACCTCAGATATGTTTCCAAACACTTGTTGACAACTTCCGTTTGACCATTAGTCTGGGGATGATAAGCTGTGCTGAGATGAAATTGGGTGCCCTATAGCTTAAACAGATCTTGCCAAAAATTGCTTGTGAAAGTTGGGTCACGATCAGAAACAATAGAGTGTGGCATGCCATAAATCTTGAAGACCTGGTCCATGAAAATTTGAGCCACCGTGGATGCAGTAAATGGGTGTTGAAGATCATAGAAATGAGCGTACTTGGAAAGGCGATCCACAACCACCATTATGATTGATTTATTCCCCGATTTGGGTAAGCCGGTAATAAAGTCCATAGAGATATCCTTCCAAGTAGCAGGTGGAATTAGAAGCAATTGTAGTGTGCCTGGAGATTTGACTGTTTCTCCCTTGTTGCGTTGACACACCTCACATTCAACAAAAAAATTACGGATTTCCTATTTCATACCATCCCAGAAAAAAGAATGTTTGACCCTGTCATATGTTTTGGTGAACCCTGAGTGCCCCACTGTGGGTGTAGCATGAAGCTTAGAAAGTACCGTGGATTTAAGCTTTGATTGTTTACTTAAATACAAATGACCTTTCTATTGAAGCTCATCCTGGAGCCAAGAGTACCTTGGGGGAGCCGAGGCATTGGTTTGCAATTGCTGGATCAGATGCAAACTTTTGGGATCTTGAAGCCATTCCCGACGCATAGCTTGGAGCCAATCTGGTACAATGAAGGAGAGAGAAAAAAGGGATCCTTCTTCTTCATATTTTCGAGCAAGTGCATCCACCACTACATTGTCTTTTCCCTTCTTGTAAATGATCTCATAATCATATCCAAAGAGATTAGTCACCCATTTTTGTTGCTCTTGGGAGGAAATGCATTGTTCAAGAAAGTACTTGAGGATTTGATGGTTGGTCTTAATTTGGAAGCGTTTCCCCAAGAGATAAGGGTGCCACAGATCAATGACATGTAGAATAGACAACATTTCCTTTTCATAAATGGGTTTTCCCAGATTCCTTTCAGACAATTTCTTGCTGGTGAAGGCCAAAGGTCGACCCTCTTGCATAAGGACAACGTCGATTCCTTTCCCTGAGGCATCACATTCCAAGACAAAGTTCTTTGTGAAATCAGGAAGGGCCAGAACCAGAGTGGTGCACATGGTCATCTTCAAGGTTTGAAAAGCTTGAGAAATGGCTAGAGTCCAAGTGAAAGAGTTCTTTTTTAGGAGAGCAGTGAGAGGTGCTACAATCTTTCCATAGTTCTTAACAAACTTGCGATAATACCCTGTTAAGCCTAGAAATCCATGCAAGCTTTTGAGAGTCTTTGGGTGAGGCCAGTCTTGCATAGCTTCAATCTTTTTCAGATCCACCCTGACACCATCCTTGCCAACCAAATGACCCAAGTATTCAACTTCTAAGGCACCAAAAGCACATTTAGACTGTTTTAGGAAAAGTTGGTGCGGAGAGAGTAGATGGAGAACTTGATCCACATGAGTAAGATGGTATGTCCAGGTTTTTCTATAGATGAGTATATCATCAAAGAAAACTAAGATAAAATGACAGAGAAAGGGATGGAAGACATGATTCATGAAGCTTTGGAAGGTGGAGGGGGAATTACACAAGCCAAAGGGCATGACCAAAAACTCATAGTGGCCCTCATGAGTGCGAAAGGCCGTCTTGGGAATGTTTGCCTCTTTCATACGTATCTGGTGATAGCCCAAGCAAAGATCAAGTTTAGTAAAGAATTGGGCACCACTCAATTCATCCAGGAGGTCATCAATGACAGAAATGGGAAATTTGTCTTTAATGGTCAGTTTGTTGAGGGCACGGAATTCAGGACACATTCTCCAAGAACCTTCTTTCTTCAGGACCATAACTACAGGAGAAGAGTAAGGGCTTGTACTAGGGTGGATAACGCTTGCATTAAGGAGTTCCTGGACCATTTTCTCAATTTCATTTTTTTGTTAAAAGGGGTGGTGATATGGACGGATATTGGGAGGAAAGCTTCCGGGTACAAGGGGAATGGAATGATTATGAACACCGTGGGAAGGAGGGAGTCCTTGGGGAGTGGAAAATACCATTTGATATTTATAAAGGAGGGCTTGGAGGTCCTGCGGAATCGATGGTGTCTCTGTTGCTTGTATGGCATGGGGTTGGGCAATGACACCAGAATGACCTTTTTTGAGCAGATTTTCCATGTGATGAGAACTAATGACCTCAGGTGAACCAACAATGATGCCTTGGAATTTATATTGGTGGCCTTCCTGGTTGAATTGCATGGTTAATTCCTTAAAATCCATGAGAATGGGACTTAAAGTTCTTAGCCAGTCTGCACCCAACACAATGTCACAACCACCCATGTCGATAGCAAACATATGGGATTTTAGGTGGTAGTCACCGATTTGGAGATGCACATTTTCACAACGCCCTCCACATTTCATGGAACCCCCATTGCCAATCATGATTTGGAAATTGTTGATAGCATGGATGTAGCAATGAGTTTCTTGGGCAATGCGGCGATGAATAAAATTATGGGTGCTTCCACTATCAACCAGAATGATGACCTTCCGATGCTTGATGTAACCGATTAACTTGAGGGTTTGGGGAGAGGAGAAGCCAGTGAGAGCATTGAGGGAAATGACGGGTTCTACTTCGGGAGGGTCTGAGGGACGGGTTATGTTAGTGATTTCAGGTGACTCAGACACAAGGGGAGTTTCAACATCCTCTTCCGAAATATCCTCAAAGATGGCCATAAAAAGATTTTGTTCCTTACACTTGTGGCTCGAGAAATATTTTTCATCACAATTATAACAAAGGCCTTTGATATGGCATTCATCCATTTCATCCCTGGTCAATTTTTGGATCTTTAATGGGGCGGAGGGAGTAGTGGGAGTGACGGGTTTAGGGTGAGGGATAAAGGAGGGTTTTTGGTTTTGAGAGGATACAACCTGTTGTGCTTCTTTAGCTCTTTTAGTAGCCTCCACCCAAATTGAGGGTCAATCCATGAGGACATGGGCCTGAATCTCGTCCTTGAGGCCACTGATAAAATACTCTCAAAAGAAAGCATCAATCATGCCCTTTGTTCGAAAAGCCAGGCGCTTAAAGGAAGCTATGAAGTCTTCTACTGTGCCAGATTGTTTCAACTTTGTCAAATGGCCCAAATGGTTGGTGTCCGTGTCAAAGCGTTCATAAAGCTCAGTCACAAATTGGGTCCAAGCAATATACCCTTGACGGGAAGTTTTTCTCCATTTCCACTATTGCTAACGTTCTTGATCTATATGGAGAACACCATACCGGAGTTTGGACAAGTCATCTGTGATGCCGTATAAAGAGAAATAATGTTCCATTTGGGTTACCCAACTAGTGGGGTCCGAGGCATCAAATTTGGTCACATCCACCCATGGAAGGTGCAGGTCACATTGAAAGTGATGGGGTTGAAAGGTATGGGAATGGGAGGAATGTTCACCTTCGGTCTTTGGAGGTGCTTCAGAGAAAGGGTCATATGTAGGGATCTTCAGTTTGGTGCAGAGTGATGCAAAGAGAGATTCAAGCTGGGTGGCCAGTTCTTGTTTGACTTCCTCCATTGAGGACTACATGGTTGTATTTATGGTTGTATTGATGGATGAATCGATGGAGGCAACAATAGCACTGAGTTGTTTCACTTCTTTTTGGGTCTCGAGGAAACTAGATTGCAAGGTGTTGAAGTGAGTTTCCATTCCAGATCTTGGCTACGGGTATGGGCCATGAGGATGGGTGAACTGAAAAGGGGCTAGCAGGGTCAAAAATTTTGTTGAAAAATGATATGGATGAATATGATTAGGGCAAAGAGATGAATCCAATGGAATAGGTCTCAAATAATGGTGAAAAAATTTCCAGATTTTTTTTTTTTTTAACACCTGCAGAGTTATACTCTAGTCTGAAGAATACTACAGTGATGAAATCCCCAAATGCTTAACTAGAAATAAATGTGTTTACTTGGAAACTCGAACACAGTTGCACGACAATAGATCTGGTTTGTTTTAATTTGTTTATGTTTATGTCCCCCAAGGGTTAGGTATTCAAGGGTTCTACAGACAAGGGTTTTCCTTGTGCTATAGCTCTCTGATATACATGCGGGGTCCAACAGTAGTACTTGGCCCAATATATCAGGGAACTAACTAAGGAGGATAGACTGTACCCTTAGCCATACTACCCATCTACCCAGGTACTAGAGAGTATCTTCCCGAGTGTTGTTCTCGGTGACACTATAGTAGTCTAGCGGCTGATAGGTTTATCTAAAGAGGGCTTCAGGAAATCTAGGCCGATCCATACACATGTGTTGTCTGATGTGCTACCACTCGAAGGGGTACCAACATGGGCTACAAGGGTGGCCAACAAATGTGCGCTTAAGAACCACTTGTATTTCTTGCATGTATGAATCTCTCAACTGTGGGTTTATGCGTGTAACGAAAGATATCTGTGGCTTAAAGATGCCGAAATACATCTCTACCTTGAAAAAAAAATTCCCACAATTTCTGCCAAGGAAAGTGCTCTGATACCACTTGCAAGATACTAGATATAATAAATATGTAGAACATAAATAAAATGCTAGAAATGGAAGAATAACAATAATTTAACCAACATAATCTCCACAATAACACATAAATGATATATGAACAACAACAAAAATAACACTTTGATTCAGAAAGCAATGTTCACGGGCCTCTTCGAGGGGGCAACCTCCAGTCGAGCAACGCTCTGTTACAATAATCTTCAAGCTAGGGTTTTCATACCCTCGACCCTTATTTATACTAAATATGTCTATCAAGAGAAGCATCTAGAGGAAGATCCTTCTAGAAGCATAAGCTTCTATTAGGTCTTCTTACATCCACCTTATTCTATTTTATTGAAAGGCCTTATTAATATTGACCTTTATTACATCTGAATATATTGATCTACCTATGTGCGGGTTAGGATCCTAACACATTCTCATCCCCATTCTGGTGTTGTTGTTGGTCGTCTCAGGTGCTCATTCACCCGATTTGTTCATTGGTCATCCTCTCTCATGGATTATGCACTCCATTTATTCCTTCACTAACTCATCTTTCCTCGTTCGTGTTTGGCTTGGGAAATGGAATCAGACCATTGAAGAACAACCACGATGTTGTTTGTTGTAGAGTTTGCTAGTGTAAGCCAGCCATGATTTGAGGCATGCATGTCTAAGATGCTTGGCTTGTGTCCAACTTTTCTCATGGCTACGAGTCCTGAGAGTCTCAGCATGGATATTCTAGACTAGATCCATTGGAGACCTAGAAGGAGAAGAACTGCCTAACGAACTATGTGAAAGAGAAGGGTGGAGGTCCATTCTCTTGGGTAGTGCAGATTGGGTAGAAGAGAGTTGGGTACTTGGATTGTTGTGAGTGTTGGAGAATCATGTGATATTTTGAGTGTTGAATGGTTTGGGAAGTTGAGTAACACTCTGGAGCCATCCTTGTGGATTCATAGCCCTGGTTCGGGGGTGACATTATTGTTGAGACTTTGAAGAAAATTGTCTTTGGTTGGGTGGAACGTCCTTGGTCTATAACTAGTCGATGGTTCTCTTCTATAAAATATTAGTGCTCTCTGTTATGGTATTGATTACCTATGTATGAATTACTTTCGTTGTGTATTTAATTATCATTGAATTCAGGATATGATTAGAATATGCATATTGTTGTTTATTATTATGCATGGTGCATGCTTTACTATTTATATCCTTAGAATAAATATTGATCAATGCATGTGAATCTTTCATGGATTCCCTATTAGGAAAAACAAGAGCAGTGATCAAATTAGTCCAGAGAAGGGACTTGTAGCCAACATGCCCGACCTTTTGCTAGTTGGGTGTGTTACACCTCTTAATCAATTTGAAAGGTCATTTACAAAATAAAATGACACTCCTTACAAATTTTAAAGAAAAATGTCTAAACCCTTCTTACAACTACTTTGAATTCATGCATTCTCAAAACCATTTTACTCACCATCTCCTAAAAAAAAGAAAAAAAAAAAAAACTAATATCCCCTACAAAGGTTTATCAAACTTCTTATACCCCTTTAAAAATTTGAACTAGATTTAATTTTTACAACACAAAAATAAAACAACCAAGCTTCAAACTTATAATATCCCCTACAAGGGTTTATCAAACTTCTTATACTGCTTAAAAAAATTGAACTAGATTTACTTTTTACAACCAAAAAACAACGTAGAATCCTTAGGCTTATCAAACTTTGTATATCCCCAACAAAAACATTTGAACTTGATTCTTATATCTTATTTAAAATACATTTGAACTCATTTTCCTTTTAACAAAAACTTAATTTCCACAGGTGAAGTATTTATAACTCCCATATTCAATTTTATGTTAAAATCAATGGCACTTTGACATTACTTTCTTACCATGCATTAAGATACCTCAAGTTATGTTTCATATGTAATCTTACCACCATTTTTTAAGTGATTATGTGGATGATCCATTTATAAAGTATTGATAAACCTAGGAACTTGAACTCGATCCAACACTCCATAAGTAACTCGATGTGTTCCATGTGTGCACAGAAGACCGCCAAGCACCAACTTACTCTCTTTACTCCTTCACAATATATAATATCTCTTGGTTGATTTTGCATCACATTCAAAAAAATAAAAATGTAACTGTATCTGGGTCTCTTTAACAACAACAACAACAATCAATGCTATTCATCTTCACAAAAGAAAAGGTCTCCTAAATGAATCTGTCAAGAAGTCACTGCTAAAATCTCAAACCTATCTTCCTAATCAACCTTAGTCATTGTCACACTTCTTGGACTTCTAGTAGTCTTCCTCGATATGTTTGGCCATGAAGAGGACAATGTTCATGAGCTTCTATACATTGGGTACGTTGTAGTTCTATGCCATTTACACTCCAAATCATATGCCAGTTGTGAAGGAGAAATTTCTCTGAATATGGATCTTTTATGGATCATGCAGATTTCCAATGTCGTTGTTGTTGCTTTCATAGATTTTGTTGTTTCCTCTTCTATCATGTTGGGCAACGGAAGCAAAAAAAAGCATAAAACCAGAGCATACATGAGATATATTAAACACACATGAAACTAAGATAAACAAACACACACTTGACATAGTGATTTATGTGGAAACCCAACTCAGGTAAAAACCACTAACAATGATTATCGATCTTCTGTTATTCAATGGAGAACTACAATAGCCTTCATGGGCATACAATCATCCTCTCCTCTCACACTCACTGCTCTCTAGATCGCATTATGTATCTACCTTTATGGGTATGCTCATATATATAATGTCTATCACTCAGTTACATAGACTGGTCATGAATCAATCACATAATTACATGAACAGTTCATAAGTAGCTGGAATGCATGTGCATGTGCATTTGCGTCTGCATCTTCATGTGCATCTACATGTGACCACATGATAAAATTAGTTGGTATGTTTCCAACAATCTCCACCTTGACAACAATTTACCTGAAATATCATGCATTGAATTAATTCATCCATCACCTTTCCTGCAAGAGAAACCAAACACTATCACAACTCCACAACTTCTCTAACAATACCATTACGTGAACATGCCTGCATGGTTCACTCTAGCATGGACCATTTTGTCTCCATCAGTAACCTGTCTAATAGATCAATGTACTTGTCCAAATCTCATGAATCATAACCATAGACCAAATCACTACAACCACTGTAGGTGATACTTGTGATTATGTGTTTGAAGCACTGATTTCCATGCTCCTAACCTGGTTTTTCCTTGTGTATACTGACAACACCAACTGTATGTGAAATGATTACCATTTCTCCATCGCAATCATCAAACTTCCTACTAGCATATAATACTCGAGACATATAACCCTTTCCTTCTTCATCAAATTAGGACATAAACCTAAAGATATTTTACAATGGAAAACCAAAGATATTTTACCAGTTTCACATTATTCATACCGAATTTCCTGAGTATTTTCACCACATACTTCTACTGTGATAACCAAGCTTACCATATTTCATGTCTCTGTGTATTTCCATGCCCAAGATTTATTTTTCTAGTCCCAGATCCTTCATAACAAATGTCCTAACCAACTAAGACAACCTGTTGATCTCAACCATGATTTTTCTTGCAACAAGCATAACATATAACACCAAGATAATGAATATACCATAAACACAATGGTTATACTCACTTCTTGTAAAATTTGTCTCACCATGAAGGAATCAAACGTCTTGTACCATTTTCCTAGCATGCTTCAGGCCATACAATGATTTTTGAGTTTCCAAACAAATCTCTTGTTGTGATTCTGAACTAACCATTCTGGTTGTTCCATATATATCCCCTTATAAAAGGAGATTCACCAAACACTGCTCCACCTCGAACTTTTCATTCGAACAAATTTGACCAAATCCGTCCAAACCGGTCAAGTAAGCCTTAACCGCTTACCTCTAGGCCCATTTACAATGGAGTTCACCAAGCCTTTTATAGGCTTCATTACATGCAATTCCATGGACACATTAACATGGGATACCCAAAACACATGGATCGAAAAATCACCTGCTTTGACCTAAAAAATAGATTTAACTCATCNACATATTCAATCTACATAAATCTATGTCTAGACTTTTCATAGGTGACCTGATAAACCAAGGGTACACATGCCTATCCAGGTCTTACAGACATATGCCCATTTACATGCAATCAATAATTTCTACAACTCCAAAGTAAATACATTTTTTTTCTTTTTATTATTATTTCACGGTGACTCAACCATCACCGCCCTACACCTTCTATGCGAACATAGGTGGAGAGACACAAAAGATAGACAAAATTTCATCAACCATACCTATAGCTGAATTTGCTTCTATTGTGGAGTCCTCTTTGGATGCTTGTTGTCTTTTCCAACAATCCTTCTTGAGATGCCCAGATTTGCCACAAAACCAACATTTTTCCTTACCCTTACTATCTTTTGACTTAGACCAGGTTGTACCTCTCTGATCTTTCCCTCCTTTTATAGATTGAACTTTGACCACCATTGCTTCTTCTGTTGAGGTTTATTTACCGGATGTTTTCCTCATCTCCTCAGACAACAAAGCTCCCACAACAGTGTCATAGTTAATGGAATCCGTTGTGTCAAACCACACAGTTGTGACCAGATAATCCCAAGACTCAGGAAATTAACACAATAGTGTAACCACCTTGTCCTCATCTTTGAAATTTACTTCCATATTAGTTAATTGGCAAATCAAAGTATTGAAGACATTCAAGTGATCAGTAATTTTCGTACCTTCTTTTATCCGCAAGCTATACAAATGCCTCTTCAAGAAGATTTTGTTGGAAAAGTTCTTTGTCATATACAGACTCTTCAGTTTGGTCCACAAACCTGTTGTCATCTCCTCTTCAACGATGTTAAACAACATCTCATCTTCCAGAGACATCCGAATAGTATTGAGGGCTCTTGCATCCAGATCCTCCCAATCCTCGTCTGTCATTTGGTTTCTTTCTCTTTCCAACCAACGCCTTTTGCAATCCTTGTTGCACAAGCAAGTCCCACATCTTGAGTTTCCACAGTGCAAAGCTATTCTTACCGCTAAATTTCTCCACCTAAAACTTAGAGCATTGCACTTTCGCCATTAGCATAAACAATCGTCCAAACAATAGATTATAAAACTGAGTCTCTTTATAAAAGAATAACCTTATACTTCAAGATTGAACCCAAAACTAATGGTGAAAAAGTTTTTTTAAAAAAAATTAAAAAACTTTTACCAAATCCATAAAAGTTCAACTCTTAAAAAAAATAATATTTAATATTCTCCCAAGAAATTTTTTTTATGGCATCCACATTTATTAAAACTCACCTCCCTCCATAAATTTGATTTCTCCATCTTTTAATCATAAACAATTCACTACATACAAGTGATTAATGGAAACTAAAGTTCGTCCATACCTTGAATTTGTATGTAATCCAAAAAATTGAACTTCATACCATTATTTCCATGCATGGGAGTTTTTTTTTTTTAAAGATCGACGCTTCTTAATGGGTGTAAGGGGGGTGCTAGTTTGGAAATCAATGCTACCTTACTATATATAGGGGAGCGCTATCGCTCCTTGAGTGTGAATGGGGGAGCATCGATGTGCCGACACTCAGTGGTGCAAAAACCGTGTGCGTCGATTTCCTGAAAATTGGTATTTCTTAAGTGTGAGAGCATCGATGCGCCTCTAACACTGTCTAGGGAGAGTCAATGACCTAAGACACACAATCACGTCTCTTTCTCTCTCCGGAGATCTGCATGAAATTATCCTTGGATCACCTATGAAACCTATTTAATTCACCTAAGCTCTGATACCACTTGTTGGGTAGTGGAAGAAAAACAAAGCACAAAACCAGAGCATACATGAGCTAGATTAAACACACATGAAACAAAGATAAACAAAGACACACTTGACACAATGATTTACGTGGAAACCGAACTCGGGTAAAAACCATGGGCAATCATTATTGGTCTTCAGTTATTCAAGGGAGAACTACAATAGCCTTCATAGGCATACAAACATCCTCTCCTCTCACACTCACTGCTCTCTATCTCACATTGTGTATCTACCTCTATGGGTATGCTCGTATATATAACGTCTATCACTCAGTTACACAAACTGATCATGAATCGATCACATAGTTACACGAACAATTCATAAGTAGCTGACATGCATGTGCATGTGCATCTACATGTGACCGCATGAGAAAATTAGTTGGCAAGTTTCCAACATATCAATGGTTGTTTACAAGTAGAAGATGAAGAAGTAACATATGATATCATTTCTAATGCATATCAACTTTCATTTCATGTGGATCATAAAATAGATCAATGACATTCACACATAGAATAACTATATAAGAGATCCCACTTCAATTCCCAAATAGATTGAACAAGCAATCAAGTGTTGTATAACTGGAGTCAACTTTTATATCCTTTGCTATATTCTTGTCTTTACTAGAAAAAAAACTGTAGATGTTATATGAAGTCAGATTTAAAGCTTTCATGTATAGAGTGTTTTTCCTTTTAAAAAAATATAAATTCATGTATATTTATATATGTCTAAATATTTGCAAGCATGCATTTCAAGGAGATTTCTTCTTTCAAACAACGCTTCTGATAAATTCTTGGTTTTCTTCCATGAGAGAAAAAAGGGCCATCACCATCAAAAGAAACTCCCATGATCACGATCATGATCATCCCCACAATAGAATTTCCTTTTAATCATGGATTTTGATCGTAATCATGATACCAATTGAATCATGGATTTTGATTGTAATCATTCCATGATACCAATTAAAAGATATAATGAACATGAAAATTATGAAGATACCAAAATCATTATTCTCCTTATTACTCATATCCTTGTTACTCATGATAGTATCAAGTTATAGCGAAAGTACCAAGCTAACATGTTTGAAGCTGATTTCAGGAGCATTCAAGAACCCTAACTTCCACAAGGAATATCTCTGAAAGTTAGAGAACCAACATATGAAATATGTACAACATGTACACCAATATTTCACCTCTATATTTCCAAATTTCAAGGTCTAAAACATCCTAGAAAAACAATTATCATGAAAATGCCAAGATGCCCTGAAACTGATTTCACAATTCAATCTTTGCTAATCCATTTTTCACACACACACTTTCTCTCAATGATTTCCATTTTTATACATTTTCATAACCCTTCATGAAAGGACATGACCCTTAATTAAATAATTAATTCCCTATACCATGGGAAAATACCCCAAACTCATGAGTTTGAAACCGCCATTTCATTTTTTACTTTTTCACATGCACCCATTTTTAATATACTTGTAGACCTATGTATATAAATCAATCCTGGAAATGTTGTGTGTATTGTGATGTCATAATATGACATTAATGACATCATTAATCCTTTGGCATCAATGAAAATAATTCCAAAAATACCCCCCTTTTCATTGATAGCAATCTTGTAAGGAAACACATAGTCCACCATGAATAGAAAGAATTATCCACACGTCTGCAAATCTCCCCCTTTGACATCAATGAAAAATGGATGCTACCCCTAAAATTATGCTTCTCCTTAATCACTCAGTCAAAACTCCATTCAATTTTCATGCCAAGTGGATCCTCGATTTACCACTTCCAAGGCAATCATCAATAAGTAAGAGGAACTTTGCACAATTGTAAAACCGATGATACACAACGATATGAAGTCTGAAAACATCTGGTCAAATGATTCCATCACCATCCATCAATCCAACCACAATCTATCTTGGTAATCAACATTGGTCAACCATTATGTCTTTCACGTCTCTTCTACAAAAATCAGAAATCATGATTATCATTCCTTCATTTTTTAGGGTGAGGATGATGATAGGCATATATTTTTGTGTTGGTTGATCAAAGAAAGTAGGCTCAAGGTCAAGTTCACTTAGAGGAGTAGAACAACCTGGCATATCATAAACAATGTCATATGTATGCTCAAATTCTACCATGTCAGAAACAAGAAACCCATCAATCTATTTGGCACAATCAACAATAGGTTGTTCTTCTAGCAAACCATTCTAAACTCCACCTGCAACACATAAAACTTCCTTGGTTGTAGGTAGGGATGAAATAAGAGCATCATATCAAAGATCACTCTTATGAATGGAGACCTTTGAAAATTGATGATATCATTTAAGATTTCAATACTCTTTTCAAACTTCAATATTCTATTCAACTTAATATTTTTTTTTATCTAGTTCATTTCTTAAGGAAAGAATTTCAAATTCTAGCTCTTCGCAATTTTATTCATTTTTCTTCAGTTAGATTTGTTGGTTGTGGAGCCTGATTATATTCATGATTCATAGGTCTTTGTTTTCATCCATGTTTATACCACATGAAGACTGTACACCCCTCCATGCAGGGGGGTTGTAGGGGGGGCTTGCCCCCCCTACAGGGTCCGAGGGGCTCATCCCCCCAGCTGGTGGTCCGAGGGCCAGCATGGGTTCAGGGGCGAAGCCCCTGAAGGAAAAATTGTCTTTACAATGTATATTCTAATTTCATAGTAAATATGGACCATTCATTATAAGGTCGCATATATGATGGTAGAAGTTATGTTAGGTTTTTTTTCACTAGAAGGAAACCCTATTTTATGAGGGAATTGTATTGTGGTTGTGTATGATTTTGAATATTGTATTTTGAGAGAGGAGACTGTGAGATAAAGAAGAGGAAGTTACAACGGTTGTGTTGTAGGTTGTATCCCTTCATTTGTTGGATAATAATAAAGGAAGGACCTGACAATTTCTCTGGTGAACGTAGCCCACACTAGGTGAACCACATATATCTATGTCTCTATTTTATTGTGCATCATTTGTGTTTTATCTCTGCATTTGTTTTATTTTATTACTCCAACATCATGTTTTTCTAACAACTAGTATTAGAGCGAAAGGTAACTCACAGGAAAAGAGGGTTCCTGGTTCGAGTGGGAGTAATGGTAGAAGATGGAAAGTTTAGGGTCGAGAAATTTAACGGCCACAAATACCAATTATGGAAGATGCAGATAGAAGATTATTTATATCATAAGTATATGTTCCTACCATTGGGTGGAATAGAAAAGAAGATGATGGCCATGAAGGACAAATAATGGGAGGTTCTTGACAGAAAGGCACTAGGAACGATACGGCTGATCCTGGCAGTGTTGTTGGCTTTCAATATTTCGAAAGAAAAAAAAAAGAAGGATTTGATGGACACATTGGATAAACTGTATGAAAAACCCTTGGCGTCTAATAAGGTATTTCTAATGAAGAGATTATTTAATATGAAGATGTCAGAAGGTGGGTCTGTTGCAAATCATTTAAATGAAATTAATACGGTTACTAATCAGTTAAGTTGGATGAGGTCGGGTCTCTTCTAATCCTATGCTCATTGCCAGAAACTTGGAATGGCTTGTTCATGGCTATAAGTAACTCTATCTCTGGTTCAAACACTCTAAAAATTGATGATGTTGTCGGTGTTATCCTTAGCGAGGAAATGAGACAGAAAATCATAGGTCAAACATCAGGTAATGCGTTAAACATGGAGAACAGTGGAATACAAAAGGATAGAGGAAAGGACTCAAGGAACCGTGGGAATTCTAGGAAGGGAATATCCAAATCTAGACTGGGAAAGATAGAGTGTTGGAATTTTTGGAAGAATGGACATATGAAGAAAGACTGTAGAGCTCCAAAGAAACAAATAGATGGACAACAAGAGAAAAATCAAGAAGAAAATGTAACATGTGATGTGTTACAAGATGCTTTGATTCTTTCTATAGATAATATTTATGAGTCTTGGGTAGTAGATTCAGGGGCTTCATTTCATGCCACACCCCATAGGAAACATTTTCTATATTATCTTCAAGGTGATTTTGGACAGGTTCATTTGGGTGATGATGCACCATGCAAAATTGTTGGAATGTGAAAGGTACAAATAAAACAAAAGAATGGAAACAAATGGTTGTTGAAAGAGGTAAGACATCTTCCAGATCTAAGAAAAAATATATTTTCAACAAGGCAGTTGGCGAGTGAGGGTTGTATATCCATATTTATAGATAAGGCGTGGAAGGTCACCAAAGGATCATTGGTGATACAAAAACGAGAGAAGGTAGGTACATTGTATTTATGTATTGGTAATACTAACTCTTCTATCTATTTAGCTGCTACATGAGTGGATACATCACTATGGAATCATAGGCTTGGACACATGAGTGAAAGGGGATGCAAATACTTCACAAAAGAAATTTGTTGCCAGATCTTAAACAAATTGATTTCGATTTTTGTGAGCATTGTGTTTATGGAAAATAGAAGAGAGTAGGATTTCTCAGATTTGGAAAAGAAAAAAAGAGTGAAAGGTTAGAGATTGTGAATACATATGTATGTGGACTATCTCATGTATCATCTCTTGGTGGATCTCTTTATTATGCTAATTTTATTGATGATGCAACTAGAAAAACATGGGTTTATTACATTTGACAAAAATATGATGTTTTTTATACTTTTAAGAAATGGAACGCATTGGTTGAGAATGAGACAGGAAAAAGGTTGAAGTGTCTCAGATAAAACAATGGAGGTGAATATTGCATCAAGGAGTTTGATGATTATTTTTCATACCATGGGATTCGTAGAGAGAAAACAGTTCCAAGAACATCACAAGAAAATGGTGTGTCAAAAAGGATGAACTAGACAATCATGGAGCATGCAAGGACTATGAGATTGCATTCTGGGTTGCCCTAACAATTTTGGGAAGATGTTGTAAATATTGTTGTTAAATTAAAATAAACAGAGGACCTTCAAGACCTTAAATAACCATTTAAAAGTATCCTACTTTTCTAACTACCCCAAACATATCCCAGACTCATACACGAAAAGAAAAATGAGAAGAATCGGGTAACTATACCTCTACTCTGCGTCCGGTGATGATCCTCTTGCGCTTTCTAGCTTCACTGACTGCATGCCTCCTCCCAAGGCTAGCCTGCATTCAAAGATAGATAAACATGAAACTACAAGCATGCAATTCCTATATAAATCAAGTGTTAGAGGTTAGAATAAAAACATAAATCAAATGCAAACATTCGACACATCATGTTTTGGGATATGAAAAGTACTTCTTTTATTGTTAATACAATGATTACTTACAACCAAAGTCCACTACTACTCCACAAACCTGGTCTAGGATCCTCTTCACCAAGATCCAAGTGCACCTCTGTATGGATTCTCCTCTCAACCTTCTTCTTGGGAATTATAATGGGTTTATGATGGAGGAAGAAAGGAAAATTGGGGAATTATGAGGCAATTCTCACAAAAGGGCTGCAAATGCTTGGGGCAAGGAGGGGATGTGAAACGGGTAGAGTTTCATTGTTCTTATGTCAATGAGACCCCAACACCTCCTTTTATATGACAAAAGGATGGTTATTTGGTTGGGTGACGAGATATAGGTGGTGAATTAGTTGGGAAACTACCCAATAGCCCGTAATCTCAATGAATTCATTGCAACTTTTTATTTCTTTGCAACTTTTGCAGGTATACACGGGATGTAGTGGTGCAGCATGTGTATGTACGTGGGTTTTAGTGGTGCAACAAGCGTATGTACATGGGAAGTATTGGTGCAGGGTGCATACATCTTCAAAAAAAAATGTTTTTAAGAAGAGTAACTCAGTGATGGCTTGGCAAAAAATGCAAGTAAGAGGGCCAAATGCCAGGTATGCACATGTAGAGAAATTTAGGCTTATAACAGATGCCCCCTAATGTGTGAGGTCAAAATAGCATCCAATGGCTGAAATACATTACAAAATCTTCGCCAATGTACAAAACGAGTGAGCCCGGGACCAGAGTTTGAGAGGTGCCATCTACAAAATAACAATTGTCTCTCTGAGGTAGATATACCCATGCTCGAGATGAAATAAATCATGGTTGCCAATAAAATACACTGCATATCCATGTCATATAACTATATAAAGTGTATCCGTGAGAAATACACATTGTATCTACATCTCAAAATCAAAGATATACGAGTATAGTATCCATCTTCAAGAAGCCAATAATGCCCGATGGCTGGAGATGAGGTCTTCAGAGCTTGAGTAACAACTTCAATATCTTCAAAAACTCAGGTAGGAGTACAATATGAGTGTATGACTTCACTACCCAGAGGTCTTACATGGCTCGTCAGGAAAATCCAAGAGGATCTCGATGATCAGGCATAGAACTTCATTGATTTCGAACAAGGACTTGATTAGAATTTTGGGATGGCCGAGCATGAGATCAAGAGACAAACTTCATAAAGGATGACTCAAGATGGGTGAAACTTCCCTTGGACAATAGCACAAAAGATGATCAAACTCAGGCATCATGACATTGACATAAGTTCACGATGCAGGAGGCAACGCAAACTCTCAATATGTTTGGAAGAGTAACCAAATGGAGGAGGACACATCTCAATGTAGCGAGAACAACTTCCTAAGGTCATATTAGATCCCAAATATTGACGAACAAACAAACAAATGTGCTTTGTCCAAGGGAGACTCATCGTGTTGCCAAAAAAGAATATATAATTCTTGTCCCCTTTTTTTGGGTTCTTTGATTTTTGTTTTGTATTTTTCAATTTTTTAAAGATCTTGAAAAAGAATAAAAGAATGCTATGTTACAAAGGAGGAATGAGTGTCGCAATCATACTATTTCTAGGTGCAAGGAACAAACTAATTCTCAGATCAAGGAGACATGTGCAAGAAAAGGACACTCTGGGAAAATTCCTCCATGGGTCAAGGTGTCAGGTGGCAGAGGCAAAGTGCTACAAGTCTTGTGTATAAGGTATGCTTCAAAGGTTCAGTTGAGAGCAACATGGAGTTGGCATTAGAACAAAGACACAGAGATGAAAATGCGATTAGCAAGACACACTGAAACCCCCTTCAATTTATTTTTTATGGGCCCAGAGAAGGTAAGCTTGGTGTTTTTTTCACGTTTAGAGAGTCTGAAAAAACATAAAAGAAGACTCCACTGGGGTACCTTTTTTGGAAATAGTCTAGTTAGTTTGAAAAAGGGGTAAACTAGCACCGAATATAAATCTATTCAAAACCATTTTAATGAGTGTGACAAAGACAAGATCACTCGACAATATTTTCAATTTTAAGGAGTCTGAAAAGAGCTTAACTATGGACTCAAAACCTTTTCTAGATTTAGTCTCCTTAGCCGAAAATGTATGAAATTTACTGAGGAGAACTCTCCCAGCGAGACGAATCTCTCAAGGTGTACCTTTTTCCTCCATATCTATAGGCCAGAAAAATGGGTAAACTCATGCCAATAGATGTTTTTCTAGACCAATTTTAACGAGTGTGAATGAACAAGGTCACTCGACGATATTTTCAATTTTAGGGAGTCTGAAAAGAGCTTAACTATGGAATTCGTGGCGATTCCATTTTCGTAAGTAATCTCCAAGGCCCGAAAAATGTGATAAACCAAAACCAAGGAGAATGTTCCTTTTTTGTAAATTTAGTCCCTCAGGCCCAAAAAAGGGTTAAACTTATACCCGAGAATACTTTTCTAGCGAACCAAAGCTCCTAGAGTATACATTTGTTCGTAAAATTGACCATCCGAACCAAAAAAGGGGTAAACTATTGCCGGACAGACATGGCTTCAAGTTTTAGTTTAGAGAGCATGAAGGACAACAAGATCGCTCGACAATATTTTCATGTTTAGAGAGTCTGAAAAGGGATTAACGAAGACTCCAGGAGGTTACTTTTCTAAGTTAATCCAGACAATATTGAAAAGCATAAATGTAGTCTCGTCGGATGTTTCTTTTGGATTTCAAAGTGAGCTTGAAATTCAACAAAGTATGTTCATTTTTGGGAGTCCCGAGGGTGAGGCCAAGAGTGATGATGCATCAGATGAATGAGGCTCAATCTCGTAATCATGAAAATACTAACAAGGACTCTTGAGCCTAAAGTTATTAGAGACATGGATGCCAGAATGCAACAAGGATGTATTTAGGGAATCCATGTAAAGGTAGGCTCTACCACATAATCATGACACTTCTAAAACAACAAAGATGGTTCTGTGTCACACTTCGGTGGGATCGATCCGATGGAAAAGAGGAAAAGACAATGAGATGCAGAAAGTGGAGGTGGAATCCTAACTTATATGCAAAAGTTGGAAAAAACGACTTGTGCCAAAGGACCTTCAAAAGTGACCATTTCCCAAAAAATTTACCAAACCAAAAAGTAAAGTGCATCGTAACATCCAATAAGAAACTCAAAAACTGAGTTAAATGATTTTCAAGCCAGAAAAAACAATAAAATGGTTCAAAAAAGTGGCAAAAAGGGTAAAAAAAGTCTATAAATAAAAGCTGACAACTCATTTTCACCATTGCAATTTGAAAAATAACCAAAAGGAAAAAAGGACCCCTTTGCTAAAAGAGTTGATTCTGGGAGCTTTAGAGGATGAAATGAACTTTCGCTCAGAACAAGTAAGTATAAACTCATCCCTCTTGTATTTCAATACTTCTTTTATGCATATTTTGTAATTTTGGGGGAGAAGAGCCCTCTTAAAAAAGGGTGGACCTACGTGTATGCGGGGTTGTCCAAGGACAACATGCATATGTACACAGGAAGAGAACATTTTTCCAGCATACATACGCGACTATGTCCAAGGCAGCCTGCGTACACCCTCAAAAGTATGGAAAAATTAAAAAGCAAGAGCTAAGTCCCCCTTGAAATTGTCATGGAACAATATGCATGTCCACTGGAGGGAGAGGGAACATGAGGAAATCGACATCTTGGTCAATAAGGACCTTGCTTCTATCGCCGCACTGAAACAATGCGGGTTATGGAATTTCTACCTGTGTCCATTCATGAGGGAACAACCCAGGATACTGAATGCTCTGGTGGATTACTGGAACTCGAACACAGAGGCATTCATGCTTGAGGGGCATTCGTTGACTCCAATGACTGAGGACATATATTGTTGGACAACTAAGAGGGGGGGTGAATCAATTGTTACTGTGCTTAAACAATTATGCTTCTTTTAAAATCCTTACAAGGCACTCAATGATGATCACAATAATGCAGGGAAAAAAACAATGGCACATTCAACATCAGTCACATATATGAGAAACAGAGAGACAAATATTTCTCGAGGAAACCCATACAGGGTAAAAACCTTTTTTTCTTTATATGATAAGTATTATTTACATTCATTACATTATCATACATATGAGCACCAACTCATTGTGAGGCTACAACCTCTGTTTTTGCAAGATGCAACTTGCTGAGAGCACCAACTCTTTGTTTTCTCTAGCACCCACTAGAAGGAAGCACCAACTCCCTGGTTTCTCTAGCACCAACTAGAAGGAAGCACCTAATCCCTGGTTTCTCTAGCACCAACTAGAAGGAAGCTACTGCTCCTTGTGTTCAATAACCCACTTGAACCTATGAGGACACCAGTCCTCCCTAGCACCTCCCTACCACCCTGGATTATGAATATGAAATACTGAAACCTATTACAGTGATATAGTGTTCAATAACAGCTTACCAGTCTCATCACTGTTCTGCAAGATTTTGCTACTTAGTCTTCCTCACTGTCTTCCTGCATGCATCCACTGCCTATTTTGTTCTTCTGCCTTTTGTTATTTGTGTGCCATTCCCATTCAATGCACCTTTTGTTTCCTGTCCATTTCAGCTGCTGCACCACCCCTTTACTTATTCACACATGCATTACTTCACCTCAGCAACAACCACTCCATCACTTCTATGTACCATGTACTTATAGCTTCTGTGCACCTTCTGCATGTAATGTACTCCATGCCTCTACCTGTTCACACCACGTTAATCTCTTCCACATCTCGAGTGCTATGTTTGATCATCATAGTAACCCTTCAGCTTCTCTGGCGGTTTTCCCACGCATTTATCATCACTGGATGTCATGCTGAGATTCCTCAGCCTCTCTGGCAGTCGAGACTCTTTGTCTTCTCTGGCATAGTCGAGCTTATACTTTTTTCTTCAGTTACAAACTTCAATGCTCATCCACTTATCAGTCACCTCCACGAATAATCTTTGTTCTACTGGCTGATCTCTTGAGACTCTTCACCTCCTCTGTTAATCACCTCGAAGTGTCTTCAAGTCCTCTGGTAGAACTCATCACTGGTTTCTGGCAGGTTCACTGTGTCATTCAACAGTAGCCCTCCAATCTCCTTCAGTATCATCTGCACCATTGAATGATATTCATAAGCTTGCCTTTATTTCGTATTTCATCATTTTGACTTTCCTGTGGCCAAGTGTCTCGCCAGTCCATGTCACGATCTTCGAAACTCTGAAATAGAGATTTTCTGCGCTAGCTCCTTCCTCTATATGACCATGGCCATGACCAAGCACTTGTTCATAAAGTGCTTTTGGAGATTTTTTTTTTCAGCATTTCGGGACTCCTGATGTTGAGAGTCTCTGACTTCTCCATCTCCCAGTAACCAAAATCCCAGTCTCCAATACATCGAAGGGGGTCGGATCAATGTTCCACGATCTCTTCGAACCAACGGCTCAGATCATTTCACGATTTTGCAAATCGTGATTTCGACATTCCTGTGGTGAATGTTCTTGACGCTTCCAACTACCGATCTGTGAAACTCAGAAATGGCGTGGGATCAATGGTCCCAATCAACCCTTGATCTGACGGCTCAGATCCTTTTTCAATTTATCATTTCACGATTTCAGCATTCCTATGGTATTGTTTCTTGCCTCTCTAAGTCGCGATTCACGAAACCCCAAAATGGAGTCTTTGACATGCTCTAATATTCTACCATGCACCCCTCTTGGATCAACGATCAAGATTTTATCGAGACTTCTCAACTCCATGAGCCTTCATTGTGCCTAATCAATGGTCCATATTTGGCCTCGATCTAACGATTGAGATTATTTCACGATTTCACATATTGCGAGTTCGAGAGGTGAAAGGTTGGAGCATTTCATACCTTTGACTTTCCAGTTAGCGAAATGTTGATCTGTGTCCACGTGTCTTGCCCGTAGATGGACGATCCTCCTTCTTTTGGGATTTTGTATACCCACTTCTCCTTGCACTTTAATGAATGTGCAGGTTCTCCCTGATCCAACGATGGTCGAAACTTATGTTCAGATATGACACCTGAGATCTGTCCTCCTCTTTTGCGTGTTCTTCTTGTCTACAATCAGATCTGACGATCCTCCTTCTTTCGGGAATTTAAATGGGATCCAATGATCACTGATGCTTCTCCGCCCGAGCTTAGGCACTGTGATCGACTCTGCGCTAATTACTCCTGAGCTTACTTTGTTCATTTTTTCATCGATGCTTACTCTGATCTTGTCATCAATGACGTCCCTACAATCCTTTGCACGTTTGCTGCCATCTTTGTTGTTGTACTTGCCATCAATGACAAGCCTACAATGTCTGTAAAACATGCCAACATATATTTCTTGACTGACCTCTCGAGGAGAGGGGAGCTAGTCAACCTGCGTACATTCCCCCCTGGGCCCTTCAACATCATTGACTACATCAAAATTCGTTGTGAGGCTGACACTGAGAAAGTAGGTTCTCAGGTGCCCATCCACAAGATCACCAACTTATCATTGAAGGTGATCATTTTTCTTAATGGGTGGATCACTGAATCTGCGACCCTACACTAGGATTCCTGGGCACATGTGTATTGTGCAATGCAGTGCCTAGATGCACAAATATTCGACTAGAGCACAACCATGCTTGACTGCATGAAGAGGTAGCTTACAGAGTGCCGAGAGAGGAGAAACACGAACTTTGAGTTCAATACCATTTTGTGCTCATTCTTCTTTGAGAGGGTACCCAGTCTGAGTCTTAGAGAGACTATATGGGGGCATGTGGCCTCCTTCCCAGTAGTGTGTAGATGGGAAACATTGCTGCCATGACAAGGGGGAGGTAGGACCATAGAGGCCTTCGATGACAAGTTCTTCGATTGGTGGGCATGATATCCAGTGATAGAGGACTACCCCTAGACTGGAATCAACTTTTCCAGGGGTCCATACATGCTCGTACCTCCTGGGGAGGAGGGTGTGTTTTTAAAGTTATTTAATTTTTAGTTTCTTTTATATATATCATTTTTAGTATGTATCAGAGTATTTGAAAACTATGTATATGTTATGTATAGATGTGGGACCAGTGTGTCCGACATAATTCTCAAGGACTAGGTGGGATCCTCGACCATAGGCAGTACCAACAACAGTCGTCGAACCAACAGCCACAGGGGGACCTCCAGCCAGAGAGGCTGAGAGAGTTTAGATATGAGTAGAGAAGAACCTCACCGTGATCACTCGTGATGTTCCCATGGCTGAGATCGAGGATCTCTCACCATCGATGCAGCCTCATGTAGTTGGGGTGCCACAGACTTGGGTCGAACTCTTCCGGCATTTGAAAAACACCATTGTTCACTATAGCAGGGCCAATAGGCCCTGATCTTAGATAGGATGGACTTGTTATGTGTCGAGGGAACTCTTTGTATATTTTTTAGGGCATAAGCCACGTGATGTATACCGGATTATTATTTTTTGAGGCATTTGCGCCCACCTATGTACTCTGACACATTTTGATATAGATATATATTTACATCTTTTAATATGTCTTATGGATCAAAGTTTTTACAAATGTATGTACATGCATATGTCTGTGCTTCTTTTTATGTGTGTGCAACATACCAATCTAATACTTGATTAGCTAGAGTATCTGTCATTTGATTTAATCTCCTAGAAACATGGATGTACGTAATGTAATCAAAGCAATGTTCTAAGAGGTGTACCCTAAGGAAACATCGATGTAAAGTAGGATCATAAATGCGATAAACCCC
Source organism: Picea engelmannii (assembly GCA_009831015.1). Lineage (NCBI taxonomy): Eukaryota > Viridiplantae > Streptophyta > Pinopsida > Pinales > Pinaceae > Picea > Picea engelmannii. Next base: position 203,160 of record ML797848.1, read on the forward strand.
ATTTAACTAGGACACAACCAACTGAGCATCTAAGTAGACCCAGAGGTGAGAGATACCATGTGAAAGTTCACTTTCCCCTATAATATTTGAAGCTGAGGGACTGTGCACGGGGGAGGCAACTGAACTATTGCCTCAACCTTCAAAGGATCTACCATGATCCTTGTTGTCAAAACTATGAAACTTGAAAGGTGACCCGATGCCACACAAAAACTTCATTTGTTAGGATTCAAGCGAATCCAATAGTAGCGACATTGTTCAAAGATTAGTCGAAGGTGTGTGGGATGATCAACTCTCTTACGAGATCGTGATTCTAGATCATTGAGATAAGCCTTGACTATATGTCTAAGGTCATGGAAAGCAAAAGACATGGCCCACTGAAAAGTGGCTCTATAATTCTTCAGGCCAAAAGGAATCTTACGATAAGAAAATGTGCCCCATGGACAGATAAAAGTTGTTTTATTCCAATCCTCAGGTTTGATCTGAATCTGGTTATATCCCAAAAAATCATCCATGAAAGAAAAGACCTCACAACCTGCGCATTCATCGACAATATGATCAATGAATGGGGTGGGGAAAATATCTTTTGGACATGCCTTATTTAAGTCACAAAAGTCCATGCACACATGAATCATACCCTATTTTTTGTTAACCGAAACGGGATTTGACACCCATTGCATCAACTATACGGACTAGATAAAACCGTCTTTAAGCAGTTTCTCTACTTCATCCTTAATAGTTGTCGCTTTTCAAGGATTCACCGGATGAAGCTTCTGTTGGACTGGATTGGCATCAGGATAAGTCATTCTCTCATTTACGATGATTCTTGGATCAATTCCTGACATTTCCTTATAAGACTAGGAAAAAACGTCGCATAATTTCTTAAACAAATCTGTATAGATTCGAATCTCTACAGGGGAGAAGTCTGCTCCAACGAAAACATTATCCACGATAGGTACCATTTCTACAATACTTTCCATATTACCCTTGGCATAAACTGCGTGCATAGCCAGAGGATTAACATGACAAGACCTGTCTCCAGTCATAGTCAACACGAATTCACCTGCCTCTATTCTTCTCAACTCTGGGAGGAAATAAGATTTGTGATGGAGATCATCCTAGGGTCTATCCGGACCTGTCAATCCCTCAAGAATCACCTCATGTGAGGGCAAGACCAAGTCTAAAGAATCAATATTGGCAATGGAACCTTGAGCCCAAATAGGCTCGAGAACTAGATCTAACTCTTATGCGGGAGTGGGATCGGGGTCGACCAAAGCTTTCTGTATTGTAAGCAACTTATGTCATGAACAAGGGCATGGCCATGCCAGGATTCCCTGTCCCTTCTATCAATGACGATGGGGAAGGAAGAGTCCACAGATCATTAAAGTAAGTCGCTTGGAACGACGACACTTGAAAAATTTCATCCCTAGGTTAGTCGAGGGCAGTCGATATAAACTTGACATCGCCAGAAGGAGGTGGGTAATCGAAAGTACCCATCAACGGTGGGCACAAACCAACCCTTACATTGATGACGTCGAGGTGAGGGTTATCAATCATCGGGACCGTGGATGCCCTCAATGAAGGGTCAGGCCTGGAGAAGGACAACTGATCAATGGTTACAATTCATCCCTCGTGTGGAAACAACAAGAACCAAAAAAATGTGGCAACCACAGCATGAATTTCATAGGTCCAACTCCTTCCTAACAGAAGGTTGTAGTCGAGAGGTGCATTGACCACTTCAACTTTGACGCACATGGTCTTTCCTCCTAACTGCACGGAGAAAGAAGGAATGATTCCATGTGGTCCGAAAGAATGACTGTAGAAAGCAGTAAGAAGAGTAGGTGACAGAGACAAAACGGGTTGGCCAATGGCCTTCCAACACGCCAATGACATCACGCAGGTTGAGGCACCCCCATCAACCACCGTATGGAAAATATTCCATGTAAAATATTTCATGGGGTAAGCCACTACTATCTGAAATGCGACGTGGTAAGAAAGACGAGGTTTTAATTCAGTCGTATCAAGAATGATCGTTCCCAGATTACAAGTCTCAGAAGATCCCAAAGCGGACAAAAAATCCTTTCTCTATGAAGGGCAGCACTGGAGGACTTCCAAAGTGCACATCGTGCAAGGGGTTTGTGACAAATCCTCCACCATAGATTAATTTTGGGTGGCCCTCGCGTTCAGATTATGAAAATAGTTTTTGAACGCCCCTTTCGAGATGTGTGTCATTGTTTTGTCCATCGTCTTCTCAATCTAGAGAGGAATGGGTGGATTTGTGGCTTCTTTACCCTTTTTGGCATATTTTGGCATTCTGTAATCATGTGCCCTGGTCTCTATATAAGCATCACATTTCATCATATAAACATTCATGGGCGAGGGATTAATAGAACATGCGGGGGGTCCCTGACTGCCCCCATCTGCGCTCGAAAAGGATTGAGTCATATTTTTCCCATGTGGAAATGGGTTTGTTAACACAACAAGTTGTTGTTGCACCAATAACTTCTTGGCCTCCGCAAGTCGAGCGCACAGGTGAGTTGGATGGTCCTCCATGCAAAGGTTACACAGATACTTCGACTTTCTCTTCTCTGTGTTTCCCCCACCAACATTGTTGTTGGGTTTCTTATCTCCCTTACCCTTCTTGTTTCATTGTTTTTTTCCCCTTCATACTATTGGTTGGCCTTCGGTTTCGTTGACTACACATTTTGTATGACTGACATTTGGGTAGGGGGAACAACCGAACTAGAGGTCTGGCTGGACATTGTCTGTTGTATCGACAATTGTTGCAATTGATGTGACAACTGATCAATGGACTTTGCTTGTGCCGAACCAACTATATCATCAGGATGTGGTCCAGACCTTTGTCTGGCCTTGTCAAGGATGGACTGTGGCGCATCTGGAAAAATATCATAGAGTAAGTTAGACTAAGAGTATATCATCTCAAGATGTTATGCTCTCATTATCGCCTCCTCCTCTGAAAACACTCCTGAAGTTGCAACGTCCTTGGATAACTGAGGTACCAAATACTTAAGGAACCACTCCAGCAGGAGAGCTGGTGGGACTTGTACATTAATCAAACTCTTCCGACGCCACCATTCTCGGATGTGATCCGAGATATGATCGGCCTTTTTTGCTGAAAGTTGGCCAACAATTCAGTGTTGGCATCATATCTCATGGGTAGTTGGAAATGGTTTAGGAAAACCATCGCCAAATCACTAAAGTAAGAATACAATGAGTGGTCAAGCTCGATATACCATTTTGTGGCACCCCCGATAAGAGTGCGTTGAAACTGACACAATTGTACGGAGTCGTCTCACAGCGAGTTTGACAAGCACCATACCTGGAAAGTTGTCACGTGATCACCTGGATCTTCGCCAAGCTTGCCTTCGAATTTCGAAATATCCGAGGGTAACTTAGTCGACATGGGGGGTCAATGCAGATCATGAAAAATCAGGTCATTAAGCAACCTTGACAAGTTTGGCAGATGTAACGTCGCCCAAAACGGTAGTTTGGGTTGGGTACTATGTACAGGAAAAATGAAACCTGGAGTTTAACTGGCACCAGGTTGCTAGGAAATGTTGGGTTGTTGGCCAGGATTCTGGTGGACACCATGGCCTTGACCAACGAATGGAAACTACATTTTTTGGGACATCATCGGTTGATTCCTGTAATTGGATGTCGAGGGTTGGGCAGGGATTTCTCCTTGTGTTGTGTTCCAAAGATTTTGGAAAGGGTTTCCCCCTGCCGATCTGACGTGCATAGGTACTGAGCCTTGCCTGGGGTTCCATTGACCATGGAAGGGGTTTCCCCTGGTTGGCATCCTTGACGAGGGAACTGATCCTTGCCAAGGATTCCAAAGTCCTTATGAGGAGAAAACTCTTGTACTTTCCCCTTGTGTAGGAATAGTACCTTGCATAGGATTCTGTTGTCCAAAACCAAGGTTTCCCTTGACCAAGATGACAACTGAAGAAAAAGTGTTATTACCAAATGCGTCGAACAAACAAAGTGACATAGAACCCACCAGTGTGGTGTAAGAAGAAGGTCCTAGACTGCCTGCTTCAAACAAGATATAGTTCATGTTCGGCCTGATGGGTGGCTAGAAAGAACCGCCGAGCGAGGGGGATGGAGGAGGTATATGACCCCCACCGTAAGGGATAGCATTATAGGAGGTTGAGGTGCCCCCAATGGACCCTTGTAAGGGAGTGTTTGAGATCTCTTCCCCCAGAGCCATGGTCTGTAAAGTGGAGATGGTAAGGACAGATTTTGTATCAAAGTTGAGCATCCCATATGAAAATGGAGGGCCCATCGCACTCTGTGTGAACAGAGTAGTGGTCATCTCCACTGACAGAGTCGGACCACTGCTCGAAGTAGAGGTGGTCGAGACCATTTTGGTACGTACTGGCGAAGGTGGGAGTATGAGGACTCCTAGACGAAGTAGTAACATTTTCTTCCATAGCTGCTTGTAAGACTATCTAACACTCGTGAGGTGTTACCCTTGGAGGGACAACTTGTACCAAGATTAGCGCCAACAAGTCAGTGATCGGAGGGTTAACTGGCCCGAGAGCTTCCGTTCCAAGGTCAGAAACAATGATTTCCTCTGGATTCAAGTGTTCTCCTCTTGGAGCTGGCTCAGGCACAGTTTCTTGCAGCCTGGTCGCTTCAAATGACCCTTGTTGGTCAAGTCTTCGTCGTAACGGTGGTGGTGGTGGCTCCAATGTAACCAGCAACATGCCCTGAAGCATTCGCAACCGGTGGAGCTCTTGATCTTCCACTTTGTGAAAATATCAACAACACAGTAAGGCTTTAACTAGTGTTGAAAACCAATCAAACGCTAGAAAAGTTCCTACAAGATAAACTAGGCAAACCACTATCTAGTTGGAAGAACGATTATGCTAGCCAACACTAGACAAACTTACCATTGCAAGTGAAACTCGAACATGGAAGCACCCTTCTAGTATACTATACAAATTGTGGCCTGAAGTCTGCCCTATGTACCGCAGTATACCCCCACAATCACCTGTAAGTCCCTAGAATAAAGGCACTTAAGTTGCCAGCTTGCGAACAAGCACTGGGCTGGTACACTCGATAATCGGGTTGACCGCAATGAGAAGGATAACAAGTCTGAAACCTACCGAGGGTATCAAAAGAAAGTGGTCTGGAAGACTATTGAGGATCTTGAACAGATTCGAGGTCCATGAAGCTCCGTAGGAAAATGAAAACGACAGTATTCCACGATAGATCCTCAATATGTGTTCCCCACTACACTTGGTCCGGCTTTGGAAGGGTTATCTCTACTACCTTTCCTCATGCGACCTCGTGTTTATCCCCTATGTTAGAGGGGGTTCCTGGATAACTTTCATGTCATTGGACTTTTATACTCCCTATATTTGACTCCAATGTTTGTTTATAAGCCTTGAAGAATTTTCTCTCCAACCTAATTCAAGGCTCTAGCCCTAAACTAGTTGATTGACCCTACAAACATAAAAGTCTAGTTAATTTTAATTAGCGTTCATTTAAATGGTGTGTTTTAACTCAAAGGATACTATAGTGAAACTAGGGATGTGTATGAAATACGAAAAGAGGAGAAGTAAACAAAATTCTGAAAGAAAAAATACTTCTAGTTAACCATAAAAAATTGCAACTAAATCTTTAAACCAACTTTTCATAACTAACTATTTTCAAGATATTTAACTAAAATGAAATTTCACTCGACTATGCGCTACTTAAATTCTATGAAATGAGTTAAAGAACTTAAAAATTGAACTCTTTTTCCTTTCAAGTAAAATAACTAACCCCAACTACTTTACCAAACTAAGAAATGGAAAATCTTTTTCTTTTTGGAAATGCTTTAAACAGGAAAAAAGTTGAAATAAATTTTTTTCTCTTTTCTTTAAAGCAAATGAAAGGGGGAAAAGAAATACAAGACAAGATTGAAACTGACCTCTGGCCCACTGCAGATCACAGGGAGTCACTAAATACACCAAACAAGCTGATAAGCAAACTCACAGACTTGCCTAAAACCCTTTCATAATTAAACACACGAAATCTTTAAAAGACAAGAAAACTGACGTCTAACCCAAGCTACGACTGTAAAAACCAGATACACTAAACTTAATCAAGAAACCCTAAGAAGTAAAACCTCAATCAGGGAAGAGGTTGGCTGCCTCTTCTTAAAAATAGTTTCTTGACACAGGTACGCTATTGATGCTTAAGAAGCCTGCATATGTACGCGGGTTGTCTATAAAGCAGGGTGTGTATGTACGCGTGTTGTCTCTCAGTAGGTCGCGTATACCTCTGTATTTCTTGAAAAAGGAAATAAATGGATTGACTGATAGGGTAGGGAGAATTGGTATGGCACCAACAGGTGACCAGGATCCCTTAAAAGACTCAACAGACTCAACAAAAACTCAAAAGGTATAAAACCAATAAAACACCCAAAAAAAATCCCCTAAAACCCTAGAGGCTTCCCCAGTATGTTCGTCAGTTTTTCTAGCAGGGAAAACCCCCCTATGGCTAAACTAGGGTTTACAATGTAGGCAGATCAATAACCATTTAAAAGTCTCCTACTTCTTTAACTACCCCAAACATATCCCGGACTCATACACGAAAAGAAAAATGAGAAGGATCGAGTAACTGTACTCTACTCCGCATCTAGTGATGATCCTCTTGCGCTTGATAGATTCATTGACTGCACGCCTCCTCCCAAGGCTGGTCTGCATTCAAAGACAGATAAAAAGGAAACTACAAGCATGCAATTCATATATAAATCAAGGGTTAGACGTTAGAATAAAAACATAAATCAAATGCAAACATTTGACACATCATGTTTTGGGATAGGAAAAGTACTTCTTTTATTGGTAATATGATGATCACTTACAACCAAAGTCGGCTACTGCTCCACGAACCTGGTCTGAGCTCCTCTTCACCAAGCTCCAAGTGCACCTCTATATGGCTTCTCCTCTCAACCTTCTTATTGGGAAGTATAATGGGTTTATGATGGAGGAAGGAAGACAAATTGGGAATTCTGAGACAACTCTCACAAAAGGGCTGCAAATGCTTGGGGCAAGGAGGGGATGTGAAACAGGCAGAGTTTCACTGTTCTTATGTCTAGATGTGGAATGAGACCCCAAAACCTCCTTTTATATGAAAAAAGGATGGTTATTCAGTTGGGTGACGGGCTATAGGCGATGGATTAGTTGGGAAACTACCCAATAACCTGTAATCTCAACGAATTCCTTACAACTTTTTATTTTTTTTCAACTTTTGCAAGTATACATGGGCTATAGTAGTGTAGCATGCATACATACACAGGTTGTAGTGGTGAAACAATTGTATGTACATGGGCATTATTGGTGTAGGGTGCGTACATCTTCAAAAAATGAGTTTTTAAGAAGAGCAACTCAGTGATGGCTTGGCAAAAAATGCAAGTAAGAGGGCCAAATGCCAGGTATGCATATGTAGAGAAATTTAGGGTTATAACAATATATTAACATATAGTTAATATATATAACATGTATGTTATATATAACATGTCTTTCCTCCTAAGAGGTCACAACTTCAAATCCACAGGGAGTAGGGGGTCTCATACACCAATTTGGTGTCTGGCTTGACGATGACCTTAAAAATAAATTATTATTATTATTATTATTATTATTATATTAACATATATGTTATATATATATTAACTATATGTTATATATATTAACATATAAATCTACTATGTAAATTTATTATGAGATTAAATGCTTTGAAAAAAAAATTATATGTAAATTTAACATAAATTTACTATGTAAATTTAATATGAGATTAAATTCTTTGAAAATGAAAAGCTAAGTACAATGAAGAGTGAAGAGTATAAAGATGGAATTCTAAAAATTGAAAATTAGTTTTTTTATTTCTTGTATTCAAAAGATTTTGAATTAAGAAGCTAATATAGGTTTACTCAAAGCTTAGACTTAATCAAATCACATAATCGTCATAATTATTCATATTTTATCTAAGTTATATGGAATTGTTTTTGAAAAGAAGATTAGTTTATTATTGAAGTTTTTAGTACTATGTATGCACAATGTGCATTTATAAAAAAAAACAAACAATTTTCATATATAGGTTAAACAACATTGATTTTTGTCCCCTTCACATTATGACATTTATGTTGACAAGTTAAAGGCATGTTTGAAAGCAGAGAGTTAACTTGCATTATAATCTCAACTAGACTTATAGTATGGGGAAAATAATTAATGGGGTTGGTGTTAGCTTTTTAGCTTGGCAGGTACTCCTCATGTTTTGTCTTGTATGCAGATGTTACCTTATGTTGACACTACTAGGCACTTAACTTTGTAATGAGTTTTTAGAAAGTTATAATGTGATTTTTTTTAATTAAAGTGACTTTTTAATAAAGTGTACATTCTAATTTAAAGTGGTTGTATTCATAAAGTGCACTTATGTAATAAAGTGAAATGTTCTTTAATATTTTAAGTGATTCATTTTGGAGGGAATGAATCATGACCCTTGATCTTGCAATGGCAAGATTAGATCTTGGCCTTTGGATTTTGGGTTGAGGGAAGGTGAAAAGACACTTTGGAGGGAAAATGTCATTTTCAGATTTATAAAAGAATGCATTGGGTAGTGTGCAAGACACATTGAGAGAAGTAGTTTGAGAGATTTCTGAGTAAGCTTGAGAGAGGAAAGAGGGAAGCAAGGAGGGCATGTTTTCCAAGAGAGCTAGGGCACAAATCCCAAGGAGGGATTTATGTTTTGGTGGGTTTCTTTGTTTTTGTTGGTACAAGCCATACTATATGGATATGTACAAGCTGTATATCAACAAACTTGGGCATGAAAATCGAGACAGCTTGTTGCACATTTTTCGAGGTAGATTTTTGAAGGTCGACTGTACAAAAAGAGGGTACAACAGCCTGTTTTGGGCACATTTTACAAGGTGATGTTTTCAACAAATCCATAATGTTGTACGAACCGAGGAAGATTTTAGTGGGACAAATTTTTTGTTGTAAGTGGTTTTTCTCTTGGTTGGAAAAGTGTTATTATTGTTGTTATGTACTTTCCTGAAGTTGAATAATAGAATCTCTCTCACTCATTGATATTCCCCACATTGGATTTTTCCTTGGCATTTGCCTAAATTTCTGAGTTATTCATGGGTGATTGAATGTTGTTCATTGTGTTTATTTCTACTGCATAATTACTTAGCAATTTGTATTTCTACTTATGAAAATCTCTGAATGTGGGTTTTAGACAATTCAGAGTTCATGCAAGACAATTATCTCTAGGTTGCTAAGTGTATGACAGAATATTAGCTTGATGATTTTTTTTTATTAAAATTTACAGTTGGAAAGCCTAAATTCCACTATAACGAAGTAGATTGTGGTTTTCCCCCAAAAAAGTTCCACTTTGATACCTTTTTTATTGTATTTATCCTATATGGACGTGAAGCTTGGAGTTGGGACATTTCTAGAAAAACTTGGAGCAAAATTGAACAAATTCAAAAGCACTTTATAGTTTATACTCTCAAAATTAAGAGCAATACCTACTATGGCATTTTCATCTTTGGGTCTAATTTATCTAGAGCATAGTTATGATATTACTTACCTAATAAACAAGCAAAAGTTAACTAATACAAAGGATAAAAAGATTCCCATTATTGCTTGTGATTCTAGTAAACGTCACATAAGATAGAGTAAGAGAGGATGTCATATAAAGTTAGATAGATTAAGAGAGAATGGCATATAAAGTTTAAGGGGAGGGCAGTCTTCAAGTTCATGATGGTACCAAAAGCACTACCACTACTAGATAAAAAAAAACCAACTTATGATGTCACATGGAAATAAAGAATAAAAGAAGCGTAATGTATTTATGAAGAAATCTTCAACTTTAAATTAAAGATAAAAAAAAGTTTTTTTAATTACTAGTTTAAAGAAGAAAACCGATGTTGTGAAAATAAGAATGAACTTTCACATAAATAATAAAACAAGACTTTCAAAACCTTTAGAATTTTTTTTATATAATCTTTATGATTACAATAAAGTAAAAAATAAAAAACACTTTTAATCAATTAAAAAATTAAAATAACAGTATCACATTAACACTCAATTTTACAATAATTGTACCATAATGAATCCACATTTTTTTATCATGTAATGTGTACTGTGTACTTAATATTGGGTATGCTATGCACCCAATCTACTTCACTCCACCTCATATACTATAAACATCTGTAACTCCACCTCCTTCATATATTATATACTATAAACATCTTTAAGTCCACCTCCTTCATATATTATGGAAAAAACTTTAGTAGTTGACAGACCTACCTGAGCTCCAAAACTAAATTAAGTAGGAATTTATTATAGATTTGAGGTATGTTTACATAAGTACAGGCTCAAGGACAGTTCTCGTTACCAAATTTTTCGTTTCAATACTGGAAATACTGTAGCCATCTCAGTATTTATAGCAGTAATGAAAATCTCTACTGACGTCAATATCATGTTTCATTGAGGAGAAAGGAACATTGTGATCGGGTCAGAGTAACTCCCAATTTTGTTCTTTGATTAAGTTAGTAACCATAGCATTGATATGATTGAGAGCATCTTCCTTTGTTTCTCCAGGATTGTCTTTCATATAACACGATATACATGAAGCTTCTTCTCCACGCGCCTTGTTCACCTACATTCCCCATGCCACTGTCAGTGTTCCAATTCTAAACGCAGAACTTCTTCCATTTGATTTAATACAGAAGGTTCTGAAGAGTACCTTGTAGCAATGAGTGTCACATTTCAGTCAAAGGATGGAATATGCCACTTCATTGAACTTGGATGGAAAGCCAACTTCTTGAAGGATGTGATGAGGAAGGGGATCGCCCAACGTGAGGATTGGTTGGCAGATAACCATTGCAAATCCACTTCGCTTCTTTCAAATATGAATCCATATAAGCTTCCCAATGCACAACACAGGCACATATAAAACAAATTAGCTAATCATCACTCGGTGAAATACTTGGCCAAGTTAACGCTCTCGCAAAAAAATATTTATTTTCCATACAGCCCGTCAAACATAGTTGAGGGTGTCTCACTTGGAAATAATGGAGTAAGCACCAATTGTAAGAACCAGTTATAAGCTTCAGTTGTGAGAGTCAGTTGTAGGTGTATTAAGAGTAATTTCATAGTTAAGAGTCTAGTTGTCTTTGGTTTGCATGTAACCGAATCGGTAGAGTCTTTTCCTATATAAGGATGTAATCTGTCTTCATTGAATAAGTGAGAAGTGAGCGTAGCCTCACCGTGGTGTTTGTTTTGCATATTTCATTTTGGTATCAGAGTGGGTTGGAGGTCCATCTCTTTGAGGCGAGATCCAAGAACAAGATCTCGAATTTGTTTTTTGAAAAATCATCGGTGCTCCCCTATACAGTGTTAGAGAGAGCCGACGCTCTCACACTTATAAAATTGAATTTTTGTATCCTCAACGCCCCCGTTGAATGTTTCTAAGAGCGCTGCTGCACCGACGCGACCCCTTCCACACGTAGAGAGCACCGTTATCTCATCCCAACGCACCGTATTCCATTTAAATGGAGCGCCAACGCCCCCCTCCTATCCTTCGAGGAGCGCCGACCTCATCCTCCGTGAAGATCCTCCATTTCATGATTTACATGAGTTTAATTCAAATTTGGTATATATAGTTGAGCTACAAATCGTGAAGATCTATTTTTACGTGAAGTTTGCATGGTGAGTGGAGTTTTGAAACACATGGATGATGGTGAATTTTGAATGCATGAGTGGTGAGTGAGCGTGAAGTTTTCATGCATAAGTGCTTTTTATTTTTGGAGCATTTAAAAATACGATTTCCACGACTTCTCTTATACATGCAAATAATAAAAGGGAGTTATTCATTTTATTATTATTATTAAGGATGGATGTGTGAAGTTATAAATCCTTTTATTAAGGTGGGTTTTATTTTGAAGTTTATGAAAAGTGAATTGTTATTCATAGTGGATATCTTCTATAAAGAGGTGAATAGGGAGTTATAAGTTTTTTTTTTAAAGTGGATATTTTGGATATTAAGATGCATGCATGATTTAAGCTGAGAACAGAGGTAGATTTGGATCAGTGGATCCGAAGGCAGAGTGACAGACTGCTCGGTATAGGTGAAAACTCGATAGAAAGTTGCATATCCTTGGTGATTCACTTGCAGAGACTAAGTTGCAGCAATGGTGAATCCACTGGTGGAGACCTACCTCAACGAAGCCAACAAGTTAGATGGCTCGAACTTCATTAAATGGAAATTCAATATGCAAACGCTCATGGAAGGCTATGGTGTCTGGAACATTGCGAAGGGAACTGAACTGAAACCTGATGCGGCTGCCAGTGCAACAACAACACAGATCCAAAACTGGGAGAAGTGCGAAAACAAGGAAAAGGTATTGTTGCACATGTATATTAAAGATAGCATAATTCCACATATTAGAGAAGCTACAACTTCTGCTGCAACATGGACAACTCTTAAAGCATTGTATGAAACTAGAAGAAGACTTGTATTCTTGAAATTATTTGCAAGATGTCAATTCATGTGTTAAAATACAAATGGATCAATTTGCAACACAACTTGTATAGAAATTACTCATCAAAGATGCATATAAACAACAACAATAAACAGTGAACATAAAACACATAACACAACAAATGATAAAGGAGTTCACCCCTCTCTTGGGCTACATCTCCTGGTCCATCTTCCAATGGATCTTTTGTATTATTTGCTCAAAGTGCTCAAAAATGTGCTTTACAATGCTAAAAATGCCAAATAGACAGCTCCAATGGCTTCAGAACGTCCAAAAACCCCTAGCTGGGCTTTTTCGGCACCTCGTTTGGCCAAAAATTGAAGAAGATAGGCTTCCTGGAAGTTCCTCTTCAAACTTGTTGTCTCCGGATCGCCAAAATGCACCCTTGTTGGATCAACCTAGCCCCCACGCGCATTTATGTGGAAAAACCTAGCACCGGGCGCAACCGCACAACCATTACAAATTGTCGAAAGGTTACGTGCTATCCCTTAACCGTCTAAGGCCCGTGGGCATGTGAAGCGCCATACGACCGCACAAATATATATAAAGGGCCAAAGTCCAAACGGTTAGAAAAAGGTGCACCCATGGTCACATCGCATACCATATGACCGATGGCTCATATGAATAAGCTATACAATAACGGTTGGAGGGCGTGCATATAATATCGTGGTTATATTGTATACACACGGGACTGGGGGCCGGGGCTAAGCCCCGGCCCGGTCCACGCCCCAACATTCAATCAAATTCAATTGAAATATAATGTGCACCATATATATAACAAGGAACATATGGTGGCGCGCCGGTCGGCGACCCTTCCCAAGTCTCTTCCACTGCTTGGAGGTCGCAGGATCGAGTCCTGCTGATTGCACAAATTTTAGACCAATATATATGTGACACGTGGTGACCATTGATTGGGCCATGTGTCGCCATCCCGTTTGCTACAAACAAGCCACATCATATGCCAACTATCAACACAACTGCCTGCCACGTCAGCATCCGTACGGACTGTACAGTCAACATCCCTTTTTTTGCCTGTTTGTCGTTTTGAACAGAATGCGACATCTCTCGCTCCCGATGTTAGTTTTAACCCAAACTAATTGCATTGAGATCGTGACGACAAGGCCTACGCTCTCATTCGATTTGAAGAAATTCCGAGCACTTTGAATTTTTGAGCAAAATTTGATCCCCTGGATCACACCTCCCCATTGAAAAGCTTTTGGACATCGAAAATACTATTTTCAGTCTATTTGAAGATGAGGGTATAGCTCCCTCACCTTTCCAACCTCAATCCACTTGGATTTTCTTGTATTTGTACCTTTGAGACCAACTCGAAGATACTCCACATTTCCTCGTTTTGAAGTTCTCATTCTCCTGTCAAGGATTGTGTCTTCATGCAGTTCTGTAAGATATTCTGGGGAAAAATCATCTATAGAAGGAATCTGAACATGCTCTCCTTGATCATCAAACAAAGGAGGCTCATACAATTTCAAATTATCAACATTAACAACTGCATACATTTGCATATAAGGAGGCAAATCTAAATGGAAGGCATTGTTACCAATCTTGTCAATAATCTTAAAAGGACCATATCGAATTGGTTTCAATTTTTTACCTTCTCCTTTAAGCCTCTCCTTACTAATGTAAAGCCAAACTTCATCTCCAACTTGGAAACTGTGACCAACACGATCCTTGTCATGTCTCATTTTGTACTTGGCTTGACTCTTTTCCAATTGTTCTTGCACCATTTGATGTATCGACTGAATTTGTTCAATGAACTTTTCGGCCCTATAAATGTCATATTGACCATCAATAGAAATATCCTTCCCAAAGATAAAATCTAAAGGAGATTTGGGCAAATAGCCAAAACATGCTTCAAATGGCGACGTTTGAGTTGAAGAGTACTTAACTCGATTGTAAGCATGCTGAATGTAGTGTAAATGCTCATCCCAAAGTTTAGGATGCTTGCTGCAATAACCACGAAGAAGATGCACCACCATTCTATTTACCACTTTTGTCTAACCATCAGTTTGTAGACGAAAAGATGTGCTCTTTTTCAGTTTGGTGTCCATGAGTGCCCATAAACTCGACCAAAAACTTCCAACAAATCGAGAATCCCGATCAGAAATAATGGATTTAGGCAATCCAAAATGCACCCAAACATTTTGAAAGAACATTTTTGCCATTTTCTCAGCTATAACCTGCTTCTTACAAGGCATCAAAATACACATTTTGCTAAATCGATCAACCACAACATAAAGATAATCATGATTTCGTCTAGACATAGGTAGACCTCCTACAAAATCCATAGAAATTCTTTACCAAGGACGAGAAGGAACCAGAAGTGGATTATACAAACCCAACTTTCGATTGCTAGGTTTGCTTGTGGCACATAATGAACATCCTCAAACATATCTCGAAACACTTTCATTCATTTTAGGCCAATAGTAGTACCTTTGCAAATTAGCCATTGTCTTGCCTACACCAAAGCGACCAACAATAAGAGAAGAATGGGCTTCTCTTATTATGTTGATTCTTTCACCCTGTGGAATACATAGCTTGCCAAGATGATACAAAAGATTATCATGCACATGGTAATCCAATTCCTCAACATGGTTAGAATGACACAAAGTCTCATATACTTCTTTAAAATCAGTATCTAAAGCATATTTCTCAACATAACTCTCATGCATGATAGGACTATGCTTAAGAATAACTGAAGCACTAATAATAGGCCTTGAAATCATATCAACAACTTTGTTATAAATTCCCTTCTTATACCTGATGACCAAGTGGAATTTTTGTAGAAAACCCATCCATCTGAAGTGCCTAGCTTGTTGTAGCTTTGATTGTTCTTGTAAGTATTGCAGTGGTTGATGATCTGTGTGGACAATGGTTTCTTTCCCCAACAAATAATGTTTCCATTTTTTCACACTTTTCACCAATGCATACAACTCCTTATCATAAGTAGGACAGTTAACCACGACATCATTAAAAGTTTCAGAATGAAAACAAATGGGCTTACCATGTTGTAGCAAGACTGCTCCCATTGCATAATTGCTTGCATCTATTTGGATTTCAAAAGGTTGTCTTAAATTTGGAAGTGCAAGAACTGGCGCTGAACTGATCTTC
>ML797848.1:241833-262900 GCA_009831015.1 Picea engelmannii
TCTCCAATAGAAAATGCAGAAGAAACATTTGCATCTGTACACAAAATTAAAGAAACTCAGTATTTGCTAAAAAAACATTTAGTATACTATCAATAACACTTAATAGTATTTGCTAAAATAAACATTCAATATACTATCAATAAAACTTAACACATTCTTTGAGATTTTGATTTACCTATGTTGTGACTTAAATCTATGATCTTCCATGGATGTATGTCCCCTTCATCAACATCTTCCACAATCATATGTGGTTGAGTGACATCAATTATCAAAACTGTAACATAGCCTGCATTAACCCTTTCTCTGCCACACTAAGTCCCAGTGTCTGTAGATTCAACCCTTCCTAGCCCAATAACTTGACCATTAATTAGGAGGTCAACATAGTCCCCTTTTGTCAAAATTATATTTTTCATTGTAACTCCTATGAATTTTGTAACACACAATTGAATTGTAATTTGTAATTAAGGTTAAATGATGTAAATTGTCTCATATATTTTAGCAAAAACACAACCTTCAAAAAAATAATATAGTTGCAATAATTAAAAATGGTGTGTGAATGATTTTGTACACAATGAAAAACCTTTCCCCACCATCCACCAAAAGGCACTCTACATATAAATTACACACGATTAGAGATCCAAGTAGTATCAAAGAATGAAAAATATCAACTCACATCAAACCACCAAGTTCCTATTTAACTATGGAGATGGCACTTGTTTTATTTTTGTATGTGTATGAATTGTGCTCATAAGAAATTTACAAAATAAAAAAGGAGAGGATTGATTTGAATTGCAACTATATGAACTTGGCATATCATCCATTGGTCATCACATCGCACATATACCATGCCCATTCTTATGATGTGCCTTCAAGCCAAAAATAAATAAATATTTGTGTGCTTCTCAATTTCCTATCTTCAAAAGAAATTATGTCATATGATAGAGCTCCTTAGGTCAAACCTTAGGGTGTTGTAAGGAATAACACAAGGTCCC
Organism: Picea engelmannii; assembly: GCA_009831015.1. Lineage (NCBI taxonomy): Eukaryota > Viridiplantae > Streptophyta > Pinopsida > Pinales > Pinaceae > Picea > Picea engelmannii. Next base: position 242,826 of record ML797848.1, read on the forward strand.
ACCAAATGAAAATTTTCTCTTAACACGATACCATCATGTAGAGATTCTCTAGAAATGACATTCTCATTAGCCATGATAATTTTTCCCCCAATTGCTTTTGAGAACACCACTTTTTCTATGTTTACATCAACCTAAGGCTCTCAATATCACAAACCACTCTCTCTAGAGATTCCAATCCTACCTAGGCTCCAATACCATATGAAATTTTACAGCTACAATAGAGACATAAACACAAGCATGCACACATAGATAAAATCCATATCTAATGTGTAAATCCAAACCCAAGAAAACCACACAAATATATCTTCAGTACCCTTGACCAAGTCAACCAATACCATGCCCAATTCAACCAACACCATCCATTTGACACATGTTATAATGTAGACAATAAGCCTCTTAAATACACTGCCATCACATGGAAACCATGGGCTAAAACCATGTGCCACAATAAACCATGAGCACTCAATGATTAACATAACATGGCTTTGAAAGGGGAAGGAGAAATTGGTATTGATAATGAAACCAATATGGAAACCAGGTCCTCTTACTACTAGTAAGGATGAAGTTCAATATTTAGGAAGAGGATAAAGCAATGTCCATAATAGAACTCACATTTTGTAATAATATTCAAATAGACACCAAGAATTATAAGACCAACAAAAATATGTAGTATTATTTAGCGCAAAATAGGTAATGTACTTCCATACAAAAAATTATAACATGAATTATGTGGAGGGAAATGGTATCAGTGATCAAATTTTTTTACTCAATTTATTTTCCCATTTTGCTAGTGTTAGTGTTAGGGATGACTATAAAGTCTTGCAATCCAAACATTTCTAATTTTATTGAAGTCATTGCCACAATCATTTTATACTTTGAAAATAACAAATTATGTTGAACAGAGAAAATTCATATTTTGAGATGGTTTTTCATGCATTGTTAGAAGAAATTAGAAGAATTGATGCAAGAACACCAACATTGGGGGATAAGTTGCTTTCTATTGCAAAAGAAAGGGGAAAAAAAATATTTTCCAACAAAGCCATGTTGAAAGAGTAACAAAAATGGGTGCAAAAGAAACAAAATGAAACAATTTATGAAGTAATGTAAGGCTAGACTACATGCCAACAACAGGGTGGCAAACAACCACAAAAATATAAGAAGAAAATATAAGGTGCAATTATTGTCATATGCTAGGGTTCATACAAAGAGACTATTGGAAGTGGAAGTTTGCATTGTTTCATCTTGTCATTTGTAGAAATCAAGATGATTAAGATTTTAAAGTTGATATGGAGAACTCCAATGACTAATATTTCTTCACTATATACTTAGGAATGACATAGCACATGACAAGGAAATAAAAATTGCTCCAGATTTATTGCCATCTTTACATGAATAGAATTATCTAGTTTGGAGATAAAAGTTGCCATAAAGTATATGACGTTTGAGAGTTGCAAGTCCCTATTGCTAATGGAGGAATATTTTGCGAGTGTTGCATGTGCCAAATTTGGCAAGAGATTTGAAATCTATTGCAAAAATAATAGATTTTGGCTAGAATGTTAAATTCCACTAAAAAATTTGGCATTGTGAAGAACCAAGCAAGGAATGTTTGTTTACATGCTCCTAAGAAGGGAATTTATATGTTTTAATGTTAAATTTATAAGTTGCATCATCTATTATAGAAAATAGTTTGTGGACTAGTGTCATTAGAGGTTTCTTCATGTGAATGCCAAAACTCTATTAGAAATGAAAAAGAAAAGAATGGTAAATGGGATGATGAGCAAAAAAAAATGATTCTAATTTGGAATCCTGAATATTGTGCAATTGACAAGCAAATTAGAAGGCTCTACACTAGAATGCGGGGTTCTAGATGTAGTGCACAGTGATATTTGCAATCCTAAATATGTAGAATATGTTGGTGGGATGAATTTTTTTAGAGCTTTCCTTGATGCTTTTAGCAGAAAAACTCGTATTTATTACTCTAAAATGGTTGGTGCATTTAATGTTTTTCCACAATTTCAAGCAATGGCTGAAAAGTAGCTAGAGCCCTCAAGTTATTTTGCAAGAAAGCTAGCATAATGAGGCAATTTAATACTCCATATTTCTCTCAGCAAAATGGTGTTATGGGAGGAAGAACAAAACAATGGTGGATTTAGATGCATACTAGTTTAAAGTCAACATGATAGAAGATATTGGACAAAAGTTTTTTCAACAACAACATATTTGAATAATAGATTGTGGTAATAAATCGAAATTTTTTAGAAGTTTCTTGGTTTTGACTAATCGATTGGGTCTAGCTCGAGCCATTGAAAGAATAATTTTTATCCTCTCCACCTGGGTTCAAATCCCACCATTCCACCATGGAGGAAAGCTAGCGCGTGCTAACTTTCCATCTTGCACAAGCACAAGCATTTCTCGAACAATATTATTCAACCATGGGGGAAAGCTAGCATGCGTTAGCTTTTTCCCTTCTTCACAAGCACAAGTTCATCTCAAACAACATAATTCCACCGTGGGGGAAAGCTAGTGCTAGATTTCCCTCTTGCAGAAGCACCAACACATCTCAAACAACATCACTCCAACATCGGGGAAAGCTAGTGCATGCTAGATTTCCCTCTTGAAAAAGTGCAAGCACATCTCAAACAACATCATTACATTGTGGGAAAGCTAGCGTGTGCTAAATTTCGAACAACATCACTCCACAGTAGAGGAAATACAAGCACATTTCAAACAACATCACTCCATGGTGGAGGAAAGCTAGCACGTGCTAACTTTCCTTCTTGCACATGCACAAGTGTATTTCAAAAAACAACATTACATTGTGGAGGAAAGCTAGTGCATGCTAGTTTTCCTTCTTGCATAAGCACAAACACATTTTGAACAAAAACATTCCATTGTGGAAGAAAGCTAGAGTGCTAGTTTTCCTTCTTGCGCAAACACAAGAACATTTCAAACAACAATCCACTATGGAGGAAAGCTATTGCATGCTAGGTTTCCTTATTTCACAAGCACAAACGCAATTTGAACAACAACATTCCACTGTGGAAGAAATCTAATGCGTGCTAGGTTTCTTTCTTGTACAAGCACAAGCACATTTCGAACAAAAACATTTCACTATGGAGGAAAGCTAGCGCGTGATAGTTTTCCTTCTTAAACAAAACAAATTCATTTCGAAAAACATCATTCCACTATGGAGTAAAGCTAATGCATGTTAACTTTCCTTCTTGCACAAGCAAAAGTGCATTTCGAACATCATCATTCCACTATGGAGGAACGTTGGTGCATGCTAGCTTTCCTTCTTGCACAAGAAGAAGCACATTTCGAACATCATTCCACTGTGGAGGAACACTAGTGCATACTAGCTTTCCTTCTTGCACAAGCAAAAGCGCATTTCGATCAACATCATTCCACTGCGTAGAAATGCTAGTGCATGCTAGATTTCTTTCTTACATAAGCATAAATGCATTTAAGACAAAATCATTCCACTGTGAAGGAAAACTAGCACATGCGATCTTTCCTTCTTGAACAAGCACAAGCGCGTTTCGAACAACATCATTCCACTATGAAGGTAATCTAGGGTGTGTTATCATTCCCTCCTGCACATGCACAAGCTCATCTCGAACAACATTATTCCACCATGGAGGAAAGCTAGTTTCTACTAGCTTTCCCTCTTGCACAAACACAAGTGCATCTTGAACAACATCATTCCACTGTGGAGAAAAGTTAGTGTCTGTTGGATTTCTCTCTTGCACAAGTATAAATGAAACTCGAACAACATCATTCCATTGTGGGGGAAAGCTTACGCGTGGTAGCTTTCCCTCTTAGAAAAGCACAAGTGCATCTTGAACAACATCATTCCATTGTGGGGGAAAGCTAGCGTGTGCTAGTTTTCCCCCTTGCCAAAGCACAAGCACATCTCGAACAACATTATTCCACCATGGGGGAAGGCTAGAGCATGCTAGCTTTCCCTCTTACACAAGCACAAGTGCATCTCGAACACCATCATTACACCATGGGGGAATGCTAGCACTTGTTAACTTTTCCTCTTGCACAAGCACAAACTCATCTTGAACAACATATTTCTATCATGGGGAAAGCCAATGCATGCTATCTTTTCCTCTTGCACAAGCACAAATGCATCTTGAACAACATTATTCCACAATGGGGGAAATCTAGCGCGTGTTAGCTTTCCCTCTTGCACAAGCGCGTGCATGTTTTGAACAACATCATTCCATCGTGGGAAAAAGCTAGTGCATGTTAGCTTTCCCTCTTGTATAAGTACAAACACAAGCACTTATCGAACAACATCATTCCATCGCGGGGGAAAGCTAGCATGCCAAGCAAAACCACATCTCAAACATCATCCCACCATGGGGGAAAGCTAGTGCATGCTAGCTTTCCCTCTTGCAAAAGAATATACTCATCTCGAACAATGCCATTCCACTATGGGGTAAAGCTAGTGTGTGCTAGCTTTCTCTCTTTCACAAGAACAAGTGCATCTCGAACAACATCATTCCTCTATGGGGTAAAACTTGCATATGTTAGATTTCCATCTTGCAGAAGCACAAGCACAATTTGAACAACATCATTCAACTATGGGGGAAAGCTAGAGGATGCTATCTTTCCCTCTTTCACAAACACAAGCGCATCTCAAACAACACCATTCTATCATGGATGAAAACTTTCACATGTTAGCCTTCCCTCTAGCATAAGAACAAGCACATCTCAAACAACATCATTCAATTGTCAAGGAAAGCTAGTGCGTGCTAGTTTTCCCTCTTGTACAAGCACAAGTGCATCTTGAACAACATCATTCCACCATGGAGGAAATCTTGCGCTTACTAGCACTCCCTCTTTCACAAGAATAAACGCATCTTGAACGACATTATTCCACCATGGCAGAAAACTAGTGCATGCTAGCTTTCTCTATTACACAAGCATAGGCACATCCCAAACATCATTCCACCGTGGGGGGAAGCTATCACATGATATCTTTTCCTCTTGCACAAGCACAATCTCATATCAAACATAATTCAATGTGGGAGAAAGCTAGTGCATGCTATCTTTCCCTCTTGCACAAGCGCATGTCGAACAACATCATTCCACAATGGGGGGAAGCTAGTGCATGTCATCTTTCCCTATTGCACAAGCACAAGTGCATCTCAAACAAAATCATTCTACCATGGGGGAAATCTAGTGCGTGATATCTTTCCCTCTTGCAAAAGCACGATCACATATTGAACAACATCATTCCACTGTGGGAGAAATCTAGTGCGTGCTAGCTTTCCCTCTTGTAGAAGCACAAGTGCATCTCGAAAAATATCATGCCACCACAGGGGAAAGCTAGCAAAGCTATCATGTTCTATCCTTCCCTCTTGCACAAGAATAAATGCATCTCAAACATCATTCCAATGTGAGAGAAAGCTAGTGCATGTTGTCTTTCCCTCTTTCACAAGCACAAGTTCATCTTGAACAACATCACTCCACCACGGGGGAAATCTAGCATGTGCTAGTTTTCCCTCTTGCACAAGCACAAGTGCATCTCAAACAACATCATCCAACCATGAGGGAAATCTAGTGTGTGCTATATTTCCATCTTGAACAAGCAGGAGAACATCTCAAACATCATCCCATCGTGGGGGAAATCTAGCGCGTGCTAGCTTTCCCTCTTGCACAAGTAGGAGCACATTTCGAAAAACATCATCCCACCTTGGGGGAAAGCTAGCGCATGCTAGCTTTCCCTCTTGCACAAGAAGGAGCACATCTTGAACAACATCATCCTTCTGAGGCAGAAATCTAGCACACATTATCTTTCCCTCTTCCATAAGTAGGAGCACATCGCGAACAATATCATCCCACTGTGGTAGAAAGTTAGTGCATTCTAGCTTTCCCTCTTATGCAAGTAGGAGCACATCTCGAACAACATCATCCCACTATTAGGCATGCTATATTTCCCTCTCACACAAGCAGGAGTGCATCTCGAACAACATCATCCCACCAGTGGGGAAAGCTAGCGCATGCTAGATTTCTCTCTTGCACAAGCACGAGCTCATCTCGCACAACATCATCCCACCGTGGAGGAAGCTAGTGTGTGCTAGCTTTCCCTCTTGCACAAGCACAATCTCATCTCAGAAAACATCATCCCACTCTAGGGGAAAGCTAGTGTGTGATAGATTTCCCTAATGTACAAACACGAGCTTGTCTCAGACAACATCATCCCAACGTGTGCTAGCTTTCCCTCTTGAACAAGCACAAGTGCATCTCGAACAACATCATTCTAGCATGGGGGAAATCTAGTTTTTGCTAGCTTTCCCTATTGCAAAAGCACAAGTGCATCTCAAACAACATCATTCCACCCTGGGGGGAATCTAGCATCTATTGTATTTCCATTGTGGGGGAAAGTTGACGTGTGGTATCTTTCCCTCTTAGAAAAGCACAAGTGCATCTTGAACAACATCATTCCATTGTGGGGGAAATCTAGCACGTGCTAGCTTTCCCCCTTGCAAAAGCACAAGTGCATCTCGAAAAACATTATTCCACCATGGGGGAAGGATAGAGCATGCTATCTTTCCCTCTTGCATAAGCACAAGTGCATCTTGAATGACATCATTACACCATGGGGGAATGGTAGCACTTGTTAACTTTTCCTCTTGCACAAGCACAAATGCATCTTGAACAACATCATTCTACCGTGGGGAATGCCAATGCATGCTATCTTTTCATCTTGCACAAGCACAAATGTATCTCGAACAACATTATTCCACCATGGAGGAAAGCTAGCACGTGTTAGCTTTCACTCTTGCACAAGCACGTGCGCATTTTGAAAAACATCATTCCATCATGGGAAAAAGATAGTGCATGTTAGCTTTCCCTCTTGTATAAGTACAAACACATGAACATATCGAACAACATCATTCCACCATTGGGGAAATCTAGCATGCCAAGAAAAAATGCATCTTGAACATCATCCCACCATGGGGGAAAGCTAGTGCATGCTAGCTTTCCCTCTTGCAAAAGCATATACTCATCTCGAACAACGTCATTCCACTATGGGGTAAATCTAGTGCATGCTAGCTTTCTCTCTTGCACAAGCAGAAGCACATATCGAACAACATCATTCCACTGTGGGGGAAAGTTACAACAATCTAGCTTTCCCTCTTGCACAAGTAGGAGCACATCTCGAACAACATCATCCCACCATTAGGCATGCTAGCTTTCCCTCTTGCAAAAATAGGAGTGCATCTTGAACAACATCATCCCACCAGTGGGGAAGCTAGTGCATGCTATATTTTTGTCTTGAACAGGCAGGAGCTTATCTCAGACAACATCATCCCACCCTGGGGGAAGCTAGTTCATGCTATATTTCCCTCTTGCACAAGCACAAGCTCATCTCAAACAACATCATCCCACTCTATGGGAAAGCTAGTGCATGCTATCTTTCCCTAATGTGAAAACATGAGCTCATCTCAGAAAACATCATCCCACCGTGGGGGAAAGCTAGTGCATGCTAGATTTCCCTCTTTCAAAATCACAAGCACATCTCGACCAACATGATTCCACCATAGGTAAACGATAATGCAAGCTACCTTTCCCTCCTTCATAAGAACAAGCACAAACGCATATTGAACAACATCACTCCAACCTAGGGGAAACCTAGCGTGTGCTAGGTTTCCCTCTTGTACAAGCACTATCGCATCTCGAAAATCATCCCACAATGGGGCTAGCTAGCATGTGCTATATTTCTCTCTTACACAAGCATATATGCATATCGAAAAACATTATTTCATTGTGGGTGGAAGCTAGTGCATGCTAGCTTTCTCCCTTGCACAAGAACAAGCACATCTCGAACAACATCATTCCTCTGTGGGGTAAAACTAGCGCAGGATAGCTTTCCATCTTGCAGAAGCACAAGTGCATCTTGAACAACATCATTCCACTGTGGGGGAAAGCTAACGCGTTCTAGCTTTGCCTCTTGTACAAACAAGCGCATCTCGAACAACATCATTTTAGCATGGAGAAAACCCTACACATGCTAGTCTTCCCTCTTACACAAGCATAAGCTCATCTTGAACAACATCAGTCCACCGTCAAGGAAATCTAGTGTGTGCTAACTTTCCCTCTTGAACAAGCACAAGTGCATCTCAAACATCATTCCACCATGGGGGAAAGCTAGTTTCTTCTAGCTTTCCCTATTTCAAAATCACATGTGCATCTCAAACAACATCATTCCACTGTGGGGGAAAGCTAGCGTCTGTTGGATTTCTCTCTTGCACAAGTATAAATGAAACTCGAACAACATCATTCCATTATGGGGGAAAGCTGACGCGTGGTAGGTTTCCCTCTTAGAAAATCACAAGTGCATCTTGAACATCATTCCATTGTGGGGGAAAGCTAGCACGTGCTAGATTTCCCCCTTGCAAAAGAACAAGAACATCTCAAAAAACATTATTCCACCATGGGGGAAGGCTAGAGCATGCTAGCTTTCCCTCTTGCACAAGAACAAGCGCATTTCGAACAACATCATTACACCATGGGAGAATGCTAGAACTTGTTAAATTTCCCTCTTGCACAAGCACAAACACATCTTGAACAACATCATTCTACCGTGGGGAAATCCAATGCATGCTATATTTTCCTCTTGCACAAGCACAGATGCATCTTGAACAACATTATACCACCATGGGGGAAATGTAGCACGTGTTATATTTCCCTCTTGCACAAGTGCGTGCGCATTTCGAGCAACATCATTCCATCGTGGGAAAAATCTAGTGCATGTTAGCTTTCCCTATTGTATAAGTACAAACACAAGCACATATCAAACAACATCATTCCACCATGGGGGAAATCTAGCATGCTAAGAAAAAATGCATCTCGAACATCATCCCACCATGGGAGAAAGCTAGTGCATGCTAGCTTACCCTCTTACACAAGCATATACTCATATCGAACAACGTTATTCCACTATGGGGTAAAGCTAGTGTGTGTTATCTTTCTCTCTTGCACAAGCAAAAGCACATATCGAACAACATCATTCCACCATTGGAGAAAGCTAGTGTGTGCTAGATTTCCCTCTTCCACAAGAACAAGTACATCTCGAAAAACATCATGCCACCATGGGAGAAACCTAGCACATGCTAGCTTTCCTTCTTGCACAAGCACAAATGATCTCAAACATCATTCCACTGTGAGGGAAAGCTAGTGCATGCTATATTTCCCTCTTGCACAAGCACAAGTGTGTCTTGAACAACATCACTCCACCATGGGGGAAAGCTAGCATGCGCTAGTTTTCCCTCTTGCACAAGCACAAGCGCATCTCGAACAACATCATCCAACCATGACGGAAATCTAGTGCATGTTAGATTTCCATCTTGAACAACCAGGAGAACATCTCAAACATCATCCCATCGTGGGGGAAAGCTAGCACGTGTTAGATTTCCCTCTTGCACAAGTAGGAGCACATTTCGAAAAACATCATCCCACCTTGGGGGAAAGCTAGAGCATGATAGCTTTCCCGCTTTCACAAGCATGAGTGCATCTTGAACAACATCATCATTATAAGGGGGAAAGCTAGCACATGCTAGCTTTCCTTCTTTCACAAGAAGGAGTGCATCGTGAACAATATCATCCCACTGTGGTGGAAAGTTAGTGCATTCTAGCTTTCCCTCTTGCACAAGTAGGAGCACATCTTGAACAACATCATCCCACCATTAGGTGTGCTAGCTTCCCTCTTGCATAAGCAGGAGTGCATCATGAACAACATCATCCCACTGGTGGGGAAAGCTAGCATGTGCTAGATTTCCCTCTTGCACAAGCATGAACTCATCTCGGACAACATCATCCCACTGTGGGGGAAGATAGTGCATGCTAGCTTTCCCTCTTGCACAAGCACAGGCTCATCTCAGACAACATCATCCCACTCTATAGGAAAGCTAGCGTGTGCTAGATTTCCATAATGTGCAAACACAAGCTCATCTCAGACAACATCATCCCACTGTGGGGGAAAGCTAGCGCATGCTAGCTTTCCCTCTTGCACAAGCACAAGCACATCTTGAACAACATGATTCCACCATAGGAAAACGATAATGCAAGTTGGATTTTCCTCTTTCATAAGCACAAGCGCAAACGCATATTGAACAACATCACTCCAACCTAGGGGAAAGCTAGTGTGTGCTAGGTTTCCCTCTTTGACAAGAACCAGTGCATCTCAAAAATCATCCCACAATGGGGGTAAGCTAGCACATGCTAGATTTCTCTTATACACAAGCATATACGCATATCTAACAACATCATTTCACTGTGGGTGGAAGCTAGTGCATGATAGCTTTGTCTCTTGCACAAGCACAAGCACATCTCAAACAACATCATTCCTCCGTGGGGTAAAACTAGAGCACAATAGCTTTCCATCTTGCAAAAGCACAAGCACATCTTGAACAACATCATTCCACTGTGGGGAAAAGCTAGTGCATGCTAGCTTAACCTCTTGTACAAACAAGCGCATCTCGCACAACATCATTTTAGCATGGAGGAAAGCTTCCACATGCTAGTCTTCCCTCTTGCACAAGCATAAGCTCATCTTTAACAACATCATTCCACCGTCAAGGAAATCTAACGTGTGCTAGATTTCCCTCTTGAACAAGCACAAGTGCATCTCGAACAACATCATTCCACTGTGGGGGAAAGCTAGTGCATGTTGGATTTCTCTCTTGCACAAGTATAAATGAAACTCAAACAACATCATTCCATTATGGGGGAAAGATGATGTGTGGTAGCTTTCCCTCTTAGAAAAGCATACGTGCATCTTGAACAACATCATTCCATTGTGGGGGAAAGCTAGTGCATGCTATCATTCCCCCTTACAAAAGCACAAGCGCATCTCGAACAACATTATTCCACCATGGGGAAGGATAGAGCATGCTAGATTTCCCTCTTGCACAAGCACAAGTGCATCTCAAACAACATCATTACATCATGGGGGAATGCTAGCACTTGTTAACTTTTCCTCTTGCACAAGCACAAACACATCTTGAACAACATCATTCTATCGTGGGGAAAGCCAAAGCATGCTAGATTTTCCTCTTACACAAGCACAAATGCATCTCGAACAACATTATTCCACCATGGGGGAAAACTAGCACATGTTAGCTTTCCCTCTTGCACAAGCGCGTGCGCGTTTTGTACAACATCATTCCATCGTGGGAAAAAGCTAGTGCATGTTATCTTTCCCTCTTGTATAAGTACAAACACAAGCACATATCGAACAACATCGTTCCACCATGGGGGAAATCTAGCATGCCAAGAAAAAATGCATCGAACATCATCCCACCATGGGAAAAAGATAGTGTGTGTTGGCTTTCCCTCTTGCACAAGCATATACTCATCTCGAACAATGTCATTCCACTATGGGGTAAAGCTAGTGCATGCTAGCTTTCTCTATTCCACAAGCACAAGCACATATCGAACAATTTCATTCCACCATGGGAGAAAGCTACCACATGCTAGATTTCTCTCTTGCACAAGCACAAGTGCATCTCAAAAAACATCATGCCGCCACGGGGAAAAGCTAGCAAAGATAGCACGTGCTAGCTTTCCCTCTTGCACAAGCACAAATGCATCTCAAACATCATTCCACTGTGAGGGAAAGCTAGCGCATGTTATCTTTCCCTCTTGCACAAGCACAAGTGCATCTTGAACAACATCACTCCACCATGGGGGAAAGCTAGCATGCGCTAGTTTTCCCTCTTGCACAAGCACAAGCGCATCTCGAACAAAATCATCCAACCATGAGGAAATCTAGTGCATGCTAGATTTCCATCTTGAACAAGCAGGAGAACATCTCAAACATCATCCCATCATGGGGGAAAGCTAGCGTGTGTTAGCTTTCCCTCTTGCACAAGTAGGAACGCATTTCGAAAAACATCATCCCATCTTGGGGGAAAACTAGCACATGCTAGCTTTCCCTCTTACACAAGCAGGAGTGCATCTTGAACAACATCATCCATCTGAGGGGGAAACCTAGCACACAGTAGCTTTACCTCTTGCACAAGCAGGAGCACATCGCGAACAATATCATCCCACCGTGGTGGAAATTTAGTGTATTCTAGCTTTCCCTCTTTCGCAAGTAGGAGCGCATCTCAAACAACATTATACCACCATTAGGTGTGCTAGCTTTCCCTCTTATACAAGTAGGAGTGCATCTCGAACAACATCATCCCATCAGTGGGGAAAGCTAGTGCATGCTAGATTTCCCTCTTGTACAAGCAAGATCTCATCTCAAACAACATCATCCCACCGTGGGGGAAGCTTGTGTGTGCTAGCTTTCTCTCTTTCACAAGAACAAGCTCATCTCGGACAACATCATCCCACTTTAGGGGAAAGCTAGCGCGTGCTATCTTTCCCTAATGTGCAAACACGAGCTCATCTTAGACAACATCATCCCACCGTGGGGGAAATCTAGTGCATGCTAGCTTTCCCTCTTGCACAAGCACAAGCATGTCTTGAACAACATGATTCCATCATAGGAAAATGATAACACAAGCGCAAACACATATTGAACAACATCACTCCAACCTAGGGGAAATCTAGTGTGTGCTAGGTTTCCCTCTTGCACAAGCACCAACGCATCTTGAAACTCATCCCACAATGGGGGTAAGCTAGCGCGTGCTAGATTTATCTCTTACACGCATATACGCATATCGAACAACATCATTTCATTGTGGGTGGAAGCTAGTGCATGCTAGCTTTCTCTCTTGCACAAGCACAAGCACATCTTGAACAACATCATTCCTCTGTGGGGTAAAACTAGTGCAAGATAGCTTTCCATCTTGTAGAAGTGCAAACGCATCTTGAAAAACATCATTCCACTGTGTGGGAAAGCTAGCATGTGCTAACTTTGCCTCTTGTACAAACAAGCGCATCTCGAACAACATCATTTTAGCATGGAGGAAATCTTGCACATGCTAGTCTTCCCTCTTGCACAAGCATAAGCACATCTTGAACAACATCATTCCACCATCAAGGAAATCTAGCGTGTGCTAGTTTTCCCTCTTGAACAAGCACAAGTGCATCTTGAGCAACATCATTCCACCATGTGTAAAAGCTAGTTTCTGCTAGCTTTCCCTATTGCAAAAGAACAAGTGCATCTCGAGAAACATCATTCCACCATGGGGGAAAGCTAGCGTATGTTGGATTTCTCTCTTGCACAAGTATAAATGAAACTCGAACAACATCATTCCATTGTGGGGGAAATCTGATGCATGGTAGCTTTCCCTCTTAGAAAATCACAAGTGCATCTTTAACAACATCATTCCATTGTGGGGGGAATCTAGCTTTCCCCCTTGCAAAAGCACAAGTGCATCTCAAACAACATTAGTCCACCATGGGGGAAGGCTATAGCATGCTAGCTTTCCCTCTTGCACAAGAACAAGCGCATCTCGAACAACATCATTACACCATAGGGGAATGTTAGCACTTGTTAACTTTTCCTCTTGCATAAGCATAAAGGCATCTTAAAAAACATCATTCTACTGTGGGGAAAGCCAATGCATGCTAGCTTTTCCTCTTGCACAAGCACAAATGCATCTCGAACAACATTATTCCACCATGGGGGAAAGATAGCATGTGTTAGATTTCCCTCTTGCACAAGTGCATGCGCATTTCAAACAACATCATTCCATCATGGGAAAAAGCTAGTGCACGTTACCTTTCCATCTTGTATAAGTACAAACACAAGCACATATTGAACAACATCGTTCCACCATGGGGGAAATCTAGCACGCCAAGCAAAAATGCATCTTGAACATCATCCCACCATGGGGGAAAGCTAGTGCATGCTAGCTTTCCCTCTTGCACAAGCATATACTCATCTCGAACAACGCCATTCCACTATGGGATAAAGCTAGTGTGTGCTAGCTTTCTCTCTTGCACAAGCACAAGTGCATCTCGAACAACATCATTCCTCTGTGGGGTAAAACTAGCATATGCTAGTTTTCCATCTTGTAGAAGCACAAGCACAACTTGAGCAACATCATTCCACTATGGGGGGAAACTAGAGCATGCTATCTTTCCCTCTTGCACAAACACAAGCACATCTGCAACAACACCATTCTAGCATGGATGAAAACTTGCACATGTTAGTCTTCCCTCTAGCACAAGAACAAGCACATCTCAAACAACATCATTCCACCGTCAAGGAAAGCTAGTGCATGCTAGTTTTCCCTCTTGCACAAGCACAAGTGCATCTCAAACAACATCATTCCATTGTGGAGGAAAGCTTGTTCCTACTAGCACTTCCTCTTGCACAAGCATAAGCACATCTCGAACATCATCATTCCACCATGGCAGAAAACTAGCGCATGCTAGCTTTCTCTCTTGCACAAGCACATGCACATCCCAAACATCATTCCACCGTGGGGGAAAGCTAGCATGTGCTAGCTTTCCCTCTTGTAGAAGCACAAGCTCATATCAAACATCATTCAATGTGGGGGAAAGCTAGTGCATGCTAGCTTTCCTTCTTGCATAAGCACATCTCGAATAACAACATTCCACCATGGGGGGAAGCTAGTGTGTGTCAGCTTTCCCTATTGCACAAGCACAAGCGCATCTCGAACAACATCATTCCGCAATGGGGGAAAGCTAGTGCATGCTAGCTTTCCCGCTTGCAAAAGCACAAGAACATATTGAACAACATCATTCCACCATGGGAGAAAGCTAGCGCGTGCTAGCTTTCCCTCTTGCACAAGCACAAGTGCATCTTGAAAAACATCATGCCACTATAGGGGAAAGCTAGCAAATCTAGCACGTGGTATCTTTCCCTCTTGCTCAAGAACAAATTCATCTCAAACATCATTCCAATGTGAGGGAAATATAGCGCATACTAGCTTTCCCTCTTGCACAAGCACAAGTGCATCTTGAACAACATCACACCACCGTGGGGGAAATCTAGCATGCGTTAGTTTTCTGGTTTCCCTCTTGCACAAGCACAAGCGCATCTCGAACAATATTATCCAACCATGAGGGAAATCTAGTGCGTGCTAGATTACCATCTTGAACAAGCAAGAGCACATCTCAAACATCATCCCATCATGGGGGAAAACTAGTGCGTGCTAGCTTTCCCTCTTGCACAAGTAGGAGAACAATTTGAAAAACATCATCCCACCTTGGGGGAAAGATAGCACATGCTAGCTTTCCCTCTTGCACAAGCAAGAGCGCATCTTGAACAACATCATCTGTCTGAGGGGGAAAGCTAGCACATGCTAGCTTTCCCTCTTGCATAAGCAGGAGCGCATCGTGAACAATATCATCCCACCATTGGAGAAAGTTAGTTCATTCTATCTTTCCCTCTTGCGCAAGTAGGAGCACATCTCGAACAACATCATCCCACCATCAGGCGTGCTAGATTTCCCTCTTACACAAGCAGGAGTGCATCTCGAACAACATCATCCCACCAGTGGGGAAAGCTAGCACGTGCTAGATTTCCCTCTTGCACAAGCACGAGCTCATCTTGGACAACATCGTCCCACCATGGGGGAAGCTAGTGTGTGCTAGCTTTCCCTCTTGCACAAGCACAAGCGCATCTCAGACAACATCATCCCACTCTAGGGGAAATCTAGCACGTGTTAGCTTTCCCTAATGTGCAAACACGATCTCATCTCAGACAACATCATCCCATCGTGGGGGAAAGCTAGTGCATGCTAGTTTTCCCTCTTACATAAATACAAGCACATCTCGAACAACATGATTCCACCGTAGGAAAACGACAATGTAAGATAGCTTTCCCTCTTTCATAAGCACAAGCACAAACACATCTTGAACAACATCACTCCAACCTAAGGGAAAGCTAGTGTGTGCTAGTTTTCCCTCTTGCACAAGCACCAACGCATCTCAAAAATCATCCCACCATGTGGGTAAGCTAACACATGCTAGATTTATCTCTTACACAAGCATATACACATATCGAACAACATCATTTCACTATGGGTGGAAGCTAGTGCATGCTAGCTTTCTCTCTTGCACAAGCACAAGAACATCTCGAACAACATCATTCCACTGTGGGGTAAAACTAGTATAGGATAGCTTTCCATATTGCAGAAGCACAAGCGCATCTTGAACAACATCATTTTACTATGGGGGAAATCTAGTGTGTGCTAGCTTTGCCTCTTGTACAAACAAGTGCATCTCGAACAACATCATTTTAGCATGGAGGAAAGCTTGCACATGCTAGTCTTCCCTCTTGCACAAGCATAATCTCATCTTGATCAACATCATTCCATCATCAAGGAAATCTAGCATGTGCTAGTTTTCCCTCTTGAACAATCACAAGTGCATCTCGAACAACATCATTCCACCATGGGGGAAAGCTAGTTTTTGTTGTCTTTCCCTCTTGCAAAAGCACAAGCACATCTTGAACAATAACATTACACCATGGGGGAAAGATAGCGCATGCTATATTTCTCTCTTGTATAAGCATAGGCACATCTTGAACATCATTCGACCGTGGGGGAAATCTAACACGAGCTAGTTTTCCCTCTTTCACAATCACAAGCTCATCTCAAAAAACATCATTCAATGTGGGGGAAAGCTAGCATGTGCTATCTTTTCCACTAGCACAAGCACATCTCGAATAACATAATTCCACCGTGGGGTGAAGCTAGTGTGTGCTAGTTTTCCCTATTGCACAATCACAAGTGCATCTCGAACAACATCATTCCACCATGGGGGACAGCTAGCGTGTGCTAGCTTTCCCTCTTATGCAAGCACAAGCACATCTCAAACAACATCATTCAAATGTTGGGGAAAGCTAGTGCATTCTAGTTTTCCCTCTTGTACAAGCACAAGTGCATCTCGAACATCATCATACCATGGGGGAAAGCTAGCGCATGCTAGCTTTCCCTCTTACACAAGCATATACACATCTTGAACAAGATCATTCCACTGTAGGGAAAAGCTAGCGTGTGCTAGCTTTCTCTCTTGCACAGGCACAAGCGCATCTCGAACAACATCGTTCCTCCATGGGGTAAAACTAGTGCATGCTAACTTTCAGTCATGCAGAAGCACAAGCACATCTTGAATAACATCATTCCATTGTGGGGAAAATCTAGCGTGTTCTAACTTTACCTCTTTCACAAACACGAGCACATCTTGAACAACATCATTCTAGCATGGAGGAAAGCTTGCACATGCTAAACTTCCCTCTTGCACAAGCACAAGAACATCTCAAACAACATCATTCCACTGTTAAGGAAAGCTAGCACGTGTTAGCTTTCCCTCTTTCACAAACACAAGCATAAGCACATCTTGAATAGAAGCACAAGAACATCTTGAATAACATCATTCCATTGTGGGGAGAAGCTAGCATGTTCTAGCTTTCCCTCTTTCACAAACACAAGCACATCTTGAACAACATCATTCTAGCGTGGAGGAAAGCTTGCACATGCTAAACTTCCCTCTTGCACAAGCACAAGCACATCTCAAACAACATCATTCCACCATTAAGGAAAGCTAGCGCGTGTTAGCTTTCCCTCTTGCATAAGCACAAGTGCATCTCGAACAACATCATTCCATCATGGTGGAAAGCTAGCGCATGCTAGCTTTCTCTCTTGCACAAGCACAAGAACATCTCGAACAACACAATCCACTGTGGGGGAAAGCTAGCATGTGCTAGCTTTCCCTCTTTCACAAGCACAAGCACATCTTGAACATCATTCCATTGTGGGGGAAAGCTAGCGTGTGCTAGCTTTCCCTCTTGCACAAGCACAAACTCATCTCACACATAATTCAACGTGGGGGAAAGCTAGCATGTGCTAGCTTTCCCTCTTGCACAAGCGCATCTCAAACAACAAATTATTTTCCATATTGTCTAACCTAGCATTATCAGTAGGAGAAATGTCACCTTCATCACACTTATTTTGTTCAACTTTATCTTGCAAATCTAAGTTGTCCCTGCCACACCAATTCTCTACTTCTTCATTCTCAAACATCCATTCTTCATCTTCCTCTAAAAGAGCCAATAAAACATTATATGACCTGCCCTGTAAGTAGTCTTTCACAACAGAGCCTTCATCATCAAGGTTTTTTTCACTTGTACAGTGATGTTCATCATTCTCAAATATTGTCAAGCCTACATGGTGTCCTTGTTTCTAATCACTCACTTGAAATTGTATCGAGCTCTGAGACATAACCCTGTTCTTAGACAGAGCATGGTTTTTCTGTCCATGTAATGATAAAAGTAAGCACATAATTGTTCCATGTATTTCATATGCATTGGAAGGTGAGAACCTATGGATACATCATCCTCTCCACAATGATTACACTCCTATAGCCTACGATAATGAGAGCCTAGCATTGTCTTATTTAGAGGATCCTTTGGATTTTAGGTTTGTTGGTCATTCAAGCTATCAAAATTTCCCAACGATTGGATTTCCAGCCATTGCATATAACAAGGTAAATGATGATGACCCAACTACAAACACATAGATGAAGTGAAATGATGTTCATTTGATTGATGCATAACAATAGGTAGAACCTCAGGTTGAGTATTTATATGCCCCCATTTGCTATCAAACTCGAGTAGAAAAAGAACCATGCGGAATACAAATTCTTAACTTGTTGTCTAAACCATTTATTACAATTTGAGAGGCTGCTAAGATTTAAGCTTACAGAAATAGACAACTACATGGGGGACAGACTATGCTTTATTATAGTGCATCCATACTCAAGCCTCTTAGCAAATATTGTGGCCAAACTGTTGTAGATGATGTTCAATCCTTGTCCAATGACTATATAAGCCCACTTGATTTTATTGTCATCACTTACGAGGAAGAAAGGGTCTCTAATTGCAGTGTTTAAGGGATGGAGGATATGTCAACATTTCCAACAATCCATTACTTGGAAGATTACTCTGTGGGCGCAGGAAAGTCATAGATTATGAAACTGGGTGACAGAGATTCCTATGTAAAGTTCTTGTAAATTTCTTTAAAGTCCAACCCCATGGTCGAGCTAAGCATAGCCAACCAAGGAAGCATTAATAAGATTTAGGTATTATTTTTTTTGAATAATCCATGGATTTGTTTCATCACAAAAACCAAAATGATATTGAAATCACAGTTTCGGTTAGTAAACTCCTTGTTGCTACAAAAATCCAAGAAAACATAGATAAAATCTCATATCTAATGTGTAAATCCAAACCCAAGAAAACCACATAAAGATATCTTCAGTACCCTTGACCAAGTCAACCAAGACCATGCCCAATTCAACCAACACCATCCATTTGAGACACATTTTAATGTAGACAATGAGCCTCTTAAATACACTGTCATCACATGAAAACCATGGGCTAAAACCATGTGCCACAATAAACCACAAGAACTCAATGATTAACATAACATGGCTTTGAAAGGGGAAGGAGAAATTGGTATTGCTAATGAAACCAATCTGGAAACCAAGTCCTCTTACTACTAGTAAGGATGAAGTTCAATATTTAGGAAGAGGATGAAGCAATGTCCATAATAGAACTCACATTTTGTAAGAATATTCAAATAGACACCAAGAATTATAAGACCAATGAAAAGATGTAGTACTATTTAGTCCAAAATAGGTAATGTACTTCCATACAAAAATTTATAACATGAATTATGTGGAGGCAAAAGGTATGAGTGATCACATTTTTTTACTCAATTTATTTTCCCATTTTGCTAGTGTTAGGGATGACTTTAAAGTCTTGCAATCTGTTGGAAGCCAATTCAAGTTTTTTTTTAATTGCCCTTAAAGCTGCCTACACCTATGTCTCTTGAACTTCAAATTTCTATCGCATCTTACAAATAGAAAACATTTTTATTTCATGCGACATTTGCAATTGGTTTCGATTTATTTTTTCACGACTAAAAGCGTGAAAACTCCTCCATCGTTATGTGGATTGTCATGATCTGCTCATTGATATGATGATTGGTACTTACCTTTGGTTTATTTTCAAAACTATGTCCATTTGCCTATTATCGCTCTGATCGCGCAACTTGACTTTGATTTAATTGATAAGGCTTTGAGCATGCAAATTTATGATTTATACTTGATTATATAAGGGTCAT
>ML797848.1:290752-314027 GCA_009831015.1 Picea engelmannii
ACCCTTGTGTATGGTGTATTAAGTGGTATTTGATTAATCAAATTGAGGATGAAAGCACTAAGGTTGCACTTTGCCGAAAGAAACATTTCCTTTCTTTATTGCATGCTACATTTGGAAGTTGGCAAATGTCAATGCTTTCAATTTAATGTTTTTGATCCAAAGTGTCTTAGAAACCATTTAGCACACATAATGAAGGCCAACTTTTGAACCCTTTTGAAACAATCTATAACCTATTCATTGGTTTATGATATTTGTACTATCTTAAATTTATGCACTTAAAAATATACTAAAACTAGTTTTCACGAGTATAAATTAGTAATATTGATAGTTCCCAAGCCAGGAAGAAAGAGGGAAGGGAGAAAGGAAGAAAGGAATTACGTTAATATACTGAAATGGAAAAAAAAACCATGTTATATGGAATTTACTGATAGTTTAAGTATAAAATAGAAATGATGCTTACATTTGGTTGTTGCATGACTATCTTTTGATTTACATACACGCTGGAAATTGCATTTTTATATTTTATAAGTGGTTTATTACACTTTGGCATATCTCTAGACTCATACTAGCAAAAGCAGATGCAAAAGTGGTTATCGTGGATCTTTACACACAAGCTGCAAATTTCTGGGACCCGGGTTATGCCAGAACACCTTCTATTATATCATCCATCATATGGCATATGAATTCTATGATATATTAACTAGGCCAACATATGGGACAAGGAAGAAGACTTCTTTACAAAAAATTCACCAAGACTTTAAAGGTTTTAATAATTAAGTGAAAGATTCGCCAAGATTTTACAAGATTTTATAATTCAGTGAAAGATTCGCCAAGTTTTTACAAGATTTTATAATTCAGTGAAAGATTCGCCAAGATTTTACAAGATTATATAATCGACTAAAAGATTCGCCAAGATTTTACAAGATTATATAATCGACTAAAAGATTCTCCAAAAACTTATATATACATATTATATTATTGATAAAATAGCCTTCAATTTTTCCTATGTATCATGGGGATTCGCCCAATTATTATACATATAAATTTAGGGGGGGTTCTTAAAATCACGTCTAGTGATCCACATGGGACGACTCTTCCAAGATAGCATGGGTATGAACCCACCACTGCAAATAGTCCCCCAGAATTGTTCCTTGGAATTAGTATGCATGGATAACTTTAAGAAGTTCTGGAAAAGTAATCTATCCTTCAACCAAATTCAACCTTCATATCCGCAAAACTAGATAAATGTTTGAAAATGCCAGTGTAATATTGAAGGGGTAACAATTACTCTTTTAATGGCATAATATTCATCATGGAATTTTGGTTAAGTACTCATATCCACAAGTAATTGGTTTTGAGTTTGTTAGAATTAGGGAAAAAATTGAAAAACAAAATGCTTTTAAATTCTTGTTTACTAGATCAACACATATGAGAAAAGATATAAACAGATCTGAATACAAACAAAATTTTCGAGTGTAAAAAACAAACCTTTAGCTTACCTCTTGATCAATGAAAGATGTACCTATCACATGTGTGGATGTAGACCTCTTGTATATGCTCAGAAAATTAGTTTAGGTTCATGGATCAAACCTCTAGGGTTTGATCTCTGTCAATATGGATTGAGGGATAGTTTTCCAAGAAATAGACCACGAAAAGGATGCCTGAGACAACAGCAGCAAGTACAACAAAACCCCATAATAGAAAACAACAAGACTTCCAAAGATGAACTAGCATTAGTTATATATTTATGTCAAAAATAGACAAAGGCCTTTTATATATTTACAATGGGTCCACTCAAGCTAACTGCCAACTAAAGAAAATAGTAAACTAAATGCATGTAGAAGAAGGATGGAAATACATTGTAAATAATGCAATGCATGCAACTTGAAGGTTGAAAGATGTAAATAACTATCATACATGCTGCTATAAAAGATAGAAAAATGCCCTCAAGGGATAGGTATTGCTAATGAGGCATCTTCCTTGGGTTGCATCATTGGTGGGGTGTCCTTTAAGTGAGTGCATCCTCATGTGCTACATCAATTCCTCCCTATTTAGTTGAAAGTGTACACACTTTCTCAATGAGCTAGGGGAATGTGGCTTCAAACACAGATTGAGAGGACCACTTGAATTGGTTTGGGAGTTATGATTTACACTCCATGAGATCAAAGTTATGTTTCTACTGCCAAGTGGATATGATGCACACATATAGTAGTGTATATTTTGCAAAAGGGGGTTGATAATCTCGGGTTGCATCTACTAGGTGAGATATCTAAACTTCATCTTGCAAAAGAGAAGGTTTATACAACTTAAGGTTATTAATGCCCACCACGTCATGAATGACCAATTCTTAGGGAATCTATAGATGATATGCATTATCATTGATATTTTGTATAATGGTGTTTGACACATAATGTATAGGTTTGAGTTTGTGATTCTATTGTCCTTTGAAACATTGCTTGTTAAGATATAAGTAGACTTTATCCCCACTTGAAATTGTGTAGCAAATATATGACAGTCTTGTATTGATCATTTGAATCTGCTAGTGTTGTTGCAACTTGTGAATGGATGTGATGCAATTTTAAACAAAGGATGAAGCATGTTTCTATTCATGTTGTTGGTGTGGGGAGGTTGTGGGATGGAGAGTGACTAGTGTCTCTTAAGGATAGTAAGGGGTTGATACCCATAGCATGCTTCAAAGGGTAGGTACCTTGTTTGTATATTCACCGCCCTATTATAGTTGTGTTGTAGTACATGTATATATGTATCACACTATTTATTGCAAGTGTAAATAATATGAAGTGCATGTACTAAAATGAGAATCATCACTTTAGTCTATCCATGTGTTTGAGGGTGAAAGGTTGTAGAAAGATAAAATTGATATCCTAGTAATTTCCATAGTGTTTTCTAGAAGGTGTAGAGAAAGTCAGAGTCATGGTCAAAGATAATGTTAAGAGGTAGCCCAAAACAAGAAAAAACATGAGAGAAGAAGAGTTTGTTGTTACACAGTGGCTTTGATACACAATATAAAGATGGCCATTTTTGAGAAACAATGAAAACCAACAATATACAATCATGCTTGTGGTATGTCACAGGTAAATCACTAAAATAATCCATGAATATGAATTCCCAAGGCCGAGAATAGATGGGAAGAGGATAATACAAACCCAATCTACAGCTGGTTAGTTTGTTATGGCTATGAAGAGAGCATTGGAAGATGAAATATTACACTTGGAAATGAATATAGAGTCAAAATAAGTGACACTATATATGTTGGAGAGTCTTTAGATTTCCAAAAAATAATATGTATGTGCTTCTTGCAATGCCATAAGATGGTTTGGGGTATTGGGAAAACACAACTAGTTAAGTTTATAGAGCCAACCTTCATGAACTAAATAATCTAAAAATGGGGTCTAGTTGACCTTTGTGGGATGAAGTATGGCCTAGCATATAGGACCAAAAAAGATATATGTCTCACAAAGTTGTTTCTAGTCCTCATATGTAAAAAATTGCAATTTAGAATGCACATAAATTCAGTTGGGGGGTGGCTCAACATATTTGCTACCTTATTATAACACCATTTGTTGTATTTAATGACCAAATTAAATTGTTTTATGTAATGTTCTTAGTTGAATTGGAGTTTTTCCTTTATTTTTTATTGAGAATTTAGAAAAATCAATGGATGGTGGTTAGTGTGCAAAATGGTTTATTTACCCAAGATGTAATGGTGCCATTACTTAAGGGCTTGCAGTAGTGCATAAAACTCTTTGTCAAATGTGTTTTAGTTCAAGTTGGCTTCAATTATTTTTTTTGAATGGTAAAAGATGAGGTGACATTCTATCTAATTATCATGCATATGTCATATTGAGAATCATCCATGTCAATATCAAAAGGTTGCTACAAATATAGAATTTTTAGTATGAGATTTGAGCAAAGCACTGCTTTTAATTTTTGAAAAATGTCCTGAACATCTTTTGTCGATTTGAATGTATCTTGATGAGAGAGTTGGTGCAAAGGGTGAGAAATATGAGAAAAATGTAGAATGAAACACCTATAGTATTTAAGGCCTCCAAGAAAACTCTACAGTGTATTCACTATAGAAGGTGATGGCCATGTAGCAAGTGCTTGAACCTTAGTAGGGTTAGGGAGAATACCCTCTTATCCAATTAGAAAATAAAGATATTACATTAATTGTTGTTTGAATAATGGATTATTGCATTTGACCTATATTTTGTGGACATGTAATAGTTCCAATACAGTGTGCACAAGTTATAGATGGTCCTCCCATGTACCATTGAAAATAAGAATTTCTTCTAAATATATAACAAAAATATGGCACAATTGGACTGGAAATTTCATTTATTAGTCTCGTAAATATGGCGGGGGGATTGGTGAGATCAATAGGAATCACCAACCATTCATATAGACCAAATCTAGTTTTGAAGAAAGTCTTCCATGTATCCTAGGAAGCCATGAAATTTGATGGTAGCATTTTGTTAGATCTAACTTAATAAAGTACATGGAAGTTGGTTCCCTTAAGATAATCTAGCAGATCATTAATTCATGGTAAAGGATAATGTTTTTTAACAGTGGCTAGATGCCATTTTTCATTTTATTTCTTAGGGATAATGAAGACTAGGGATCCAAAACCCGCAAGGTGATGAGATAGGTTATATGTGGCCAGATTCAAGTAGATATTGGATTTGATGTTATAATTCCTTGACTTCAATTACAGATAAGTGATAGTTTTGGGAATTGGGAATAGATTCACTATGCAACCTTCCAATATTATTGATCCAAATTATTTTGAGAAAGAAATGAAGGCAGAGATCCGTAGCTTGAAGCCAGAGACTTTTGGACTTTTGCCGCCAATATTTCTCTTCTAGTCTGCAGGCCAAATGAAGAGCTTGGTGCAAATTTGCTTCTTTTTCTAGAATTTCTCTGGTTATTGTTGTTTCTTCCATATTGGTTTGAAGAGTTTCGATATTTTTTTGGGCTTCCAGATGGGATTGCATGGGGGAATTATACTCTTTTGCCCAGATTTTGAGGGCTTTTTTAACCCTTCGAAGATTTTATTCCCAAACGAAGAATGGGGAGCCAGTGACCGGAGTGTTCCATTGTTCCCAAATTATTTGGAAGAATCCCTCATGTTGAATCCATAGAGGGCTGAAGCGGAAAGGGATTGGACCTAAAATACCATATTTTTTGAATTCAAGCAGGATGGGCTTGTGATTTGACCCACTAAAGGGGATGATTTTGGAGAGGGGTCTCAAGCCCAAGAGCAATAAGGAACTTTGAACCAGAAATTTGTCTAATCTGGCAATGATGTGGCTAGAGCCAATACCCTTGTTGGTCCAAGTAATATTTCCTTTGGAGGGTTTGATGTCCGTTAGATCCCAATCAAGAATTATCTCATCGACCCATTCACAAATTGGATCTCTAGTCACAGAGCCTCCCCTATTCTCTGATGGATTTAGGACTACATTAAGATCTCCTGCTATGATTATGTTTTCTAAATGCATTTCACTGGCAGCTTCCCAAAGAAGCTCCCAACAATTTTTTTTTCTGGGAAGATGTAATGATCTTTGGTAATTTTTTTGGTATTTTCTAATAGTTTATGGTGTGGACGTTTTGTCAAACACTTTGTTGTTTGGTATTCTTGGGTATTTGCTAGTTCAAAAAGTTCATAACAGTTCACTGTTTCTCCTTTAAATTTATTTGATACCCAACATATATGACAATAAATAAGATGACAATACCCAACTATGCTACGATTTACTTTATAGCACATATTAGGGACTCAAAGACAATCATTGTGATGGAAAATTACAACAGCCATTGCACATTAAACAATCAACAAATAGAACTTTAAAAAAGTGATAATGAACCTGTGGTTTATTACTGTAGGTGGTCTTTACATATGTTGAGGAAATGAGTTGTAGATAGTTTCCAAAGACTTTACACTTCCAAATATCAACACCCACAACATGAGCTGCCTATATTGCAAGGAGAATGCGCCCAACTTACAAGGAATCACCTCCCACTAGTCTACAAGTTGACCTACACTCCATATTCTCCCTCAATGAGTAGAAATACGATCCAAAACTTGAAAAGGCACTTCTTGTAGAAATATTTCGACCCTTGGCAATAACTTCAGTCACAGAGCAAGAGACACGACCCAACACATATATATTTTGTTGATAATGAAGTAACTCGCCCCATTCTCAGCATAACTCAGCCCAACAATGCAGTGCAACTTAGATAATGGAGAAATCGGTCCCTCAGTCACTAGTAATGCGCCCAGGTTTGGGGAATACTCTGCTATCACTGATATATATTTTCTAGTGCCTCCACCAACTAAGAAACAAGTGAGGAAATGGTCCAAGAAGGGATAGTGCTGCTCCGAAAATAGAGACTCAACTCTCACAATGTTATTCACCCTTTTTACCACATAGAATGCGCCCCAACTCTTTGAAATTGAGCATGTTAAAGTACCCACGTCATTCTCTAAGGAAACTCAGTCTTCTTCCAATTGGTCGAACCTCTTGAACACCAAACTCAGCCGCCACCTCTAATGTAACATTCCGCTCTGGCGCACTTACCAAACTTATTCTTTGAGGACACTTGCTCGCAAGTGATCTAGATTTTTATGATGATAAAACTTTTTCCTTCATTATGATGTGTTAAGTTATATGACATGATGTTTTACTACTTTGATTTAGGCAGGTACTGCTGACTCAGTTTCATTGAGTGTGCAGGGTTTCGGACCTTGAGGATGCAGAGGCATCGGTGGAACTCCCTTGGACTCCGGATTGAGTCAGGGAGTGGGCTATTTGGGTTGTTTCATTTACGGTGATATTGTTTTGATTTGATGCTATTGATTTTATGATATGTTGTTGACATGATCTGACATGATGGTTGATGATGCAGGCTGACGATAGCTTGCCGACCAGACTCACATATGGAGTAAAGGGGCCACACACGAGTTACAGAGAGATTGAGGGAGAGGTGTGGACAACAGCCCTGCCACAGCCTACTAGCACTTCCGCCATGGCTCGAACTGTAGGTTAACGATTACCTAGTTTGAGAGGATCCACGATGTCGTGAGGGCAGACTGCGACAGTCACTTACGATGATTCTAAGGGGCACGCAATAAGGCGGGGGCCTTATTCCTTAGAGCCCTTAGTCTCCCACAAGTTCACCTGGTGGAGTGTTGACTCCAGGGGTTATAGAGTCTACCAATCCGTCAAGTCAGCGAGTGGCACCCTTGGAGCACATGGTGCATCCTGAAGGGCACGTCGCGCAACAGAAGCGAACAAGGCGAGTGGCACCCTTGGAGCACGTAGTGCGTCCCGAAGTGGACGTCGCATGGATGATGATGATGAGAGAACCTAGATGACCCTAAGACCTTAACGCCTGATAAAATTCTTAAAACGACTCCCCTAATTAAATTGTCGCCCTGTTCAAATCAAAACCTAAATTAAAACATCTCTAAGTTAAATTTTGACAAGCCCTAAAAAAAGATTCTACAAAAATAAACCTAGGGCGTAAACTAAAACCCTCCTAGGTGTTAATTAAAGTCTTCTTAAAATTAAAGGGGGTAAAGTAATGAGGGAATTAAATTAAGTGAAACCCATGGCTTTTAAATGATAAAGAAGAAATAAAATTTATTAAAGGGTGGGAGTATAAAAGCTAGGAATTTAAAAATATATTGAAAAGATAAAAAAAAAAAAACCGCATTTATCCTTTGGGTTCAAAAATAAAAATAACAAGAGAAGAATTAAATAATAGAATAAAAGAGACTAGAAATTAAGGAGTAAATTAAGGAGTAAATTAGGAGTAAATTAAGGAGTAAATTAAGGAGTAAATTAGGAGTAAATTAAGGAGTAAATTAAGGAGCGATTTTGGGGGAGTGAGGGAATTAAGTCTTTTAATAATTAAAAAGAAATTAATTTTTGGAGAAACATAGGGATGAGTGACACTTGGACAGCAGAGAATGTTTTGAGGTTAGTCATTAAAAATTAATTAATTAATGATTTAAGAAAGTAGGTGGGTTTCAAATTCTATAAAAGAAGGGGAAAATAAGGAAGAAGGGGACGGTTAGCGTAACGTACGCTGTCGAATTGTGGCTTGACGGATTGCTTGTGAGGAGTTGGGTTTATCTCAGCTGTGTTGGAGTGGTAGCTCAGCCGTGGAGGCGAGCTGGGATGCTAGTCTATCTCTGGTTCTTGTGTGGCCCCTTTGCGGCTCGGGGGGCTAAGGGGGAAGCAGAGTACCCCTAGCGTTTGGCTGGGAGGTACCGGTGAGCTTTCTTTGGTCGGCAAGCAGAATCGGCATGGAGCAAGAGAAGCGGCACGGAGCGAGGAGAGTGGACGCGGCACGGAGCACAGGACGTCTTCTGAAGGGGCGAGTGGAAACGGTATGATTTTAACTCTGGCAAATTGTTTTATAATGATTAGGGTAATTTGTTTCAGGCGATTCGTCTTTACTAGTTGTCTCTACAATCTGGAATTTATCTGAAATGGAAGTCGTTTGTATTCTGGAATGATCAGCGCTTAAAATGTTTAAATGCTCTGCGTTTATTGATATCTTTGGGGCGTTTTTAATCTGAGTTTAATGCGCGAATGACCTGCGGTTTATTGATGTCGTGGCCGTTTGATCTGGGGTTTAAAGGCTTAATGATCTGCGTTTCCTTTCAATGATATTTGGGCTTGAACGGTGCTTTGCATGTTTAATGATCTGTGTTTGATCTGCGTTTTATGGAGATCGATGGTTGTTCTGGCTGTGTACGTTTGTTTTTATACGTTGTATTTTATTGGGTATTTGTACTGGTGATTGGGGCGTATTGATCTACGACTAAAATTTCTTGATGCTCTGCGTGTTAACCGAGGTATGGGGCATTTTATTTTATCTACGTTTTAATGTCTACTGTTCTGCGTTGCCGATTTCTTGGGCATTTGACTGCCATCGTATGCATTGGGTAGTAGGTTGGGCACTCTCATCATTGCGGTGGGCGTGTTATTTTTTTTACTTTTATTGGACGTTTCATCGACTTGCAATCTATTGTCTTTCATTTCCCATTGCATGCGTTTTTTTTCTCTGGGGTCTGAGCGTTATTGGATACGTCTCGGTTCTACTATTTGCCAACAGAACTGGCTCCTTTACCTTGCGTTCACTGGTAGCAACTGATTCCAGTTGTCCCATTGTGGTTTTTTTTTAATTTTTAGAACCCTCTCTTTAGCATTCCGCCTTCTCCGACCCTTGTTGCTCTGTTGAGTCAGTGGGCGACGGGAATTGGATTTCCCGATCGTTGTAAGGGTTGAGATTCACCTGGGTTTTAGTAACCACGGGTTTTTTTTTTTTCAGCTTGCATGAATGACTGCGCGTGCCCAAGCGCTGACAGTTCGATTTTGGGGATTCTCTTAACTTCTGCCATTGTGATGCATGACTTGGGCACTAAATTCCAACGCCATCTTAATCTGGAAGAAGCGATATGGTCTTTATGGTTGAGGCGATTTGATCGCACAAGCTAGAATTAATACTGGGATTCAGAGTTACGCAGTCATGGGGTTATGCCGCCTTGCTGTTAAAAAACTAAAAACCAAAACACAAAAACGCCCTTCATGTTGATTAATGGAGACTGACAGTCTACTTCCTCACAGCCTCAATCATCATTTTCCCTTGAATTAATTAGAGGCCAGCGACACCAATTTATATATATAATTACTATGACATTATATACATCGTGATTTAAATGCGTTGGTTTTTATTTATTGGCTTTTTAAAACAGAGATTTGGGTATCATGTTCTTATAAATATTGTATATTACACTCGGTCATTTAATCTGTCGTTGTTGTTGCCTAATTACGCTGCAGTTATGTGTCATCGTGTTGTTTGTAGAAATATGATGTCATTCATATATAAGAGGTTATTTATATGTTGACCTGAAGGATTGGTGTTGTTAGAGATGATGTGATTGTCAATATATGATGATTTTGTTTATTTAAAAACATAATGGTGTTCATAATTATGATGTTATTTACATATTGGAGTTTATGGGTATAAGTATTATACACATGGGGTTATTCAAATTGATGTCCCCTGTAGTATGGGGTAACTCCATATATTGACATCATTGATTGACGGAAATCTTAGTTTATGGTAAATTGTAAGGTGGATAGCTGCCATGGTCCTTTTAAACTTTATCATATTATAAGATTGCCCCTTTTAAGACTATGGTATATATTATACTTTCAATTGATGATTCCTAATCATAATGCTAATCCATATAGTGACCTCCCTAATTGATTGATATTTTAATTATTGTTATTTAAAAATTGATAGTGGTCACCTCCAATAAGGCCCTTTTACCTTGTCATTAAATTTTATTCTTTTAGATTGCCATTTTAATTTATGATGAATATTGTTAAATTCGATATGAGGTTACTTGGAATATGTAATTGATGTTAATTCTATTATGGCTATTGATAAGTGCTGTCATTTTAATATAGTTATAGGTCATTTTCAAGTCTTGTCCCTTGTCATTTAGAGATTGCATCATTATATTTTTCCCCTTGAAATATGATATTAATTGCAATTTCAACTATGATGTTACTTAGAGGTAGAACATTATTCTAGGTGTGAAGTTATGTTGTTAAGTTCAATTATGGGTTACATACACTATAATGTTATGAATATGAAATAGGATTCGGAAATTCGTATGTTCGGAGACCGAAATTTTAATGTAAGGTGTAAAGGTGATGATGATGTAATACGTAAAGGAATGACATTGAACCATTGTCTATAATTTATGTACTTGCAGTAGATTGGGTGGAAATGAGTAATGGTATTGTTCTCGCCATATAATTATTGCACAGTTAGAGTTGATATCGTTGAGATGCATGATCCTTATCCGTATTGCAATGTTATTATCTTTAGTAAGCATAATGATATGGATACCTTATTGTAAGGCTAGTATAAACTATTGTTCTTGATAAAACATATGTGGTGGTTTGCTTAAACACCGTTAAACATTGGGTGTTCGTTGTCGGAGTCCTTGTCGCGCACCTTCCGTAAGGGGCGCTTTTGTTCTTCTTATTTATGTTGTACTTGATTTTGGTCAGTCGGTTTCCTAGTCTGTTGCGTCGGACGAGATGTAGACACCTCCATGCTCCTCAGAACAGTCGCCAGCCCTGAGACCTTAAATGGTTAAAATCGATGGGAACCTGGGCTTGAGCGTTGATTATGTGACTTGGAGGTCCTAACCTTGTAGGGTAGGACGGGCGGGTGGTCAGTTTTTACTTTTTTCGTAGTTGCGACTTGTTGGTCATCAAGTGGCGACGTAGAGTCTAGTGTGTTGTTACTTCTACACGCACGCACACACCTTAAACACAAAAAAAAAAATTGCACCTGTCACTAGAATGGAAGTCGTAACGAGGAAGGTTGTTACATATAAACTCAGTCAATGAAGATATCTGAAGAAACTTGGATCATCTTAGTTATCAATGAAGCACACTGAAGAAATCTGGATGATCTCCTCTCCAAAACGACTAACTAGGGTGGATGGTGTCAGCACCTAAGCCAATCTCTAAAAATTCCTCCTAGGGTTTCTTTCCTAAGAGTTCCAAAGACACAATGAGATCTCTCAATGAGAAATTAGAAAAATGTCAATGAGAGAGTGCCCTCCTTTTTCCCTTTTATTTGTGCGTTGACTCTTTTGCAACCCTTTTACCCTTTTAATCAATTTAAGTGACGTTTCATATTCTTCCTAAGGCACTTTTGTCTTTTTTTTTTCCTTTTTCCCCTTTTTAATTATGTAATTTCATTTTGTTAGGAACTTTTCCCCTTATGACATTAAATAATTAATTAATTCCCTACTTAAGGACTATAGCCTACAAGAATCACTTAGTCTACTGCGTCTAAGTCCCATGATCACTCGAAAGGGGACATTATAGTCCTCCCTCCCCAAGATTGCTTGTCCCCAAGCAATTGCAGATTCGGGTGCTGCAAAATTTGCTCACTCTCCCAAGTGTCATATTCTGTAGGAAACTCTTTCCATCTGACTATATATTCCCTGATTACCCTATTTCGAAGCTTCTTTTCCCAAACCTCCAATACTTCCTCGAGAACTAGTACTAGTTGCCCCTCCTCATCCAATGGAGGAAGTTATGTTGAAGTTGTGATGTGTTGTCCCAATGCCTTTTTGAGACACAAGATATGAAACATGTTACATATCTTACTCCCTTTTGGAAAATCGAACTCATAATCCACTTCACCAACTCTCTTGGTCACCCTATAAGGTCCATAAAATCATGGCTTAATTTTCTCTTCACCACTCTTCTTCAGAGAAGACTGTCTATATGGATGCAGCTTGAGAAACACCAAGTCCCCTACCTCGAAGGTGTGCTCGACCCTGTGTCTATTTTTATATATCTTCTATTGGTTCTAGGCCATCTGCAGGTTATCTTTAAGAGCCTTAAGAATATCTTGGCTCTCTGGAATCCAGTCTTTGGCCTCGAGAGCCTAGTTGTCCCCAAACACCAAGTCTACAAAGGATGGGGCATCATATCCATATAATGCCCTAAATGGTGACTTCCCCATGGACATATGATAAGTGGTGGTATAACAATGCTCACCCAAATGTAACCACCTAACCCATGTCTTCTGTTGCTCGGCCACGTAGTTACGCAAATACCCCTCTAACCATTTGTTCACTATCTCTGCTTGGCCATCTGTCTGTGGGTGGTAACTCATACTGGGAGTCAACTTTGTGCCTGTAAGTATCAACAGTTCCATAGCCATGTGGGTAGAATTGTAGCATCTACAACTCTGTCCACCGGCCTGTGGGCAAAGTTTCATCTATTTACAAAATGGACAGAGTTGTAGCATCTACAAGTCTGTCCAATGGCCTGTGGGCAAAGTTGTATCTATATACAACTCTACCCATAGGCATGTCGTCAAAGTTGTAGAATCTACAACTCTACCCACTGGCATGAGGGTAGATTTACATCTATCTACAACTCTTCCCACATGCCGGTGGGAAGTTTTGTGGCATCTACAACACTACCCACGGGCCCGAGGGTAGAGTTGTAACATCTACAACTTTTCCCACTAGCTTGAGGGTAGAGTTGTATCTGTTTAGAACTTTTCCCACAAGACATAGGCGAGTGGGTAGCATTGTAGCATCCACAGCACTTCCCAGAGTCTTTTGGATAGAGTTGTAGCATCTACAACTTTTCCCATTGGCCTAAGGGAATAGTTGCATCTATATACAACTCTTCCCACCTACAACATTTCCCATGGGCTTGTGGGCAGAGTTGTAGATGCTACAACACTTCCCACAATCCTGTGAGAATAGTTGCATCTACAATTGTTCCCACAAGCCTGTGGGCATAGTTGTGGCATCTACAACCCTACCCTAATGCTTGTGGGCAGAGTTGTGGCATCTACAACTCTACCCACATGCTTGTGGGCAGAGTTGTATATGTTTTGGGCAGAGTTATAGATGATACAACTTTGTCGATGCTACAATGTTTCCCACGGGCCTATGGGCAGAGTTGGAGAATCATGCTACAAAAATTCCCAGAGGCCTGTATCGTTGGGATATGGATGGGGGAAGTTTGATGGAGTAATCATTGTATCATCCCCTATGACGTGCACTCAACTAGTATATTGTGTTCTTTAGTAAGTGAGACCTCGTGCATACAACATGTAAATGGAGCTAATGTCAACCCCGTATTCCCTCCCTCACCCCACCTTAGGCTCTAACCTAATGCGGACATCATCTCTACACCACCAATGACATCCAAGATAAATCAATTTCTAGAAATCCACAAAAAATAAAATAAATCAAATCTATAGTTGAACCATGGCCTTGACAAATATTAGAATTTTGTATGGTTAGGTTAATAGTTCTATGTGATTACTATATGTCCCCACATCCCTGAGTTCATGAGACTTTCAAACAGTCTCATCTGCTCTTCCTTGCCCACCTAGCAATATGAATTTCCACTACTGTCCTCCTTACAGTCTATGAGATCCTCCAATGACCTCATTTCATTGCCCACCTAGAAATTGGAAAATTCATCTCTGCCTTCCTGGTAGTTTATGAGATCTGAAACTAATCTCTCTTCCTCCTCACTAAGGGTTTCTCCAACTTCTAGCTCACAGATGCAAGCCAGATCTGTGTCACTGAGGCTTTCAGTATACCTCAGCCATTTCCTCAACTCTTGTTGTTGTTTCCTGGCCAACAACTTTTGAACAGGCCATTTAGATTTCCTATTCAGAGGCCATTTGTACCTCCAGTGTACTTTTGCCTCCTGCTGCATCTTCAATGTCAGTTGTTCCATTCTCTCCCTTATCTAAGAGAGTTCTTTGTCAATCTCTTCTTCACTCATCTGCTGGTGGTCTCCTCTTCCACCACACTCATGACCTTCAGTAGCCATCTATATCTTTCACCTACCCTCCTGGCAGCGTATGGATCACTCTACATCCGATAGCATCTCCATCTTCTCCTACAACTCGCCTAGTTGTCTATTGACTATTGCACACCTGCAAACAATCACCACATAACATTATTACTCTGTCTCCTTTTGCCTGCTACATACAGATGAATCTATGTTTCTGATTCCACTTGATGTTACCAGAATCTCTCCTTTCAATTCCTTTGTCTGCTATCTGCAAACAAAATCCTGCTCTGATACCACATGATGCAGACCCCCTACCTCAGTAGGGTCCATTGACCTCTCATTCTCTGGATCATTCTTCTTCTGAGCCAAATTATCTCTTTAGGATCTTGTTATAACCCTTCGGACAAATCCACAGGTCCCCCTTTTCTCCTCTGGCACAGGCCTTCAACAAAATATATGCTCACGCCCTTTTTCCTTGGTGCTCTTCTCTCTATTCTGACCTATTGAAGGGCGAAATCGATCGTTCGTCAACTAAGAGAGTGGAACCAGTCCGGGGTTGTCTAATAACCCAAGCCGTTTGGGATGAACCACCCTGACGGGTTTAGCGGCTCCGTTAGCCAATCTAAAGTCCCAAGGAAACAAAAAGAAAACTAATCTAAACTTACTAATCTAACTAAAACTAAATAAAACAAACAAACTAACTAATCTAACTAAAAAACAAATAAAACAAACTAATGAACTAATCTAACTAAAACTAACTATTAAACTAAATTAATTATTAAAACAAACTAAACTAATCTAACTAACTATATATTTACAATCTACTAACTAATACTATACTAACTCTAACTAACTACTAACTGCAATATAACTTATTCACAAAATGTACAATATCTGCAATTTACAGATTTGAATAAAACCTGAAAAACTCATTTATGTTCTGCCCTAAGATAGTGAAAGATATTTTTGTTGATTTTACTATTTTATGAACAAGAAATAAAACAGAAATCTAACTAAACTAAACTACTAATTTATTAATTTTAATTACTAATCTAAACTAAAACATATATCTAACTATACTGCTAGTAAATATACTAAGAAAACTAATAAATGACAAACTAACCTGGAAACGCTCCAGATTTGTCTTGTGTATGATGATTGTTCTAGCAGATCGGAGGAAGGAAACTCGCACCGAATAATCCAGAAGCTTCTCGTAAACGATAGCTGCAATGATCTTCAAGTTTGTTTACAGGACAAACAATACATAAAAATCACAACAATCATATGATTTATAAATCTCTACAATTAGATAAACATGTATGCAAAGACTTATACAAAATAATTCAATTGATGAAGAAGAGAAATCTGTCATCCATAAACTGAATCAAGTAATTGCTGTGTTTTTTAAATTAGTGAAAGAAATCAGACATGGATCATATTAATTAAATCATATCATTCTGCAAAAGACTATGATAGCTAAAGTAGTCACTAATCAAATGCAAATTGATAAACATAAACATGAAACAAAAGATTGATATTATGAAAGTGAAAGTTGTAGCAGAAAATCAATTTCTGTCTCAGTTTGTATTAGAATTCCATAGCCCGGTTCTCCCACAAGTGAGGATGATCCTTATTACAAAAATAATAAGTATTTATAAGTTTTTCCACTGGGTAAAACCTCCCTGTGGAAGTTATAAAACCGTTTACATAAAATCTGGGAAGATATCCCAAGTTCAACTAAACTAGGAAACTAAAATAAAAGTAAAACATCCAAATATCCTCTAAACTGTCCATCAAACCCCAAGAAATTCGAATTCACCTGAAAAGGGTAAAAAATAAACAAGTTAGAAGGATCTTTTATTAACAAAATGATAAAAATCTAATTCTATAGACTAGCTACAAAATCATGCGATTCTGTAGCTAGTCTAAATAAGATACATAATCAGCATTGAAATTAATCGAAAACCTTTTAAAGAATTCCATTTAATTGACATCCAATAATTATTTGAAAATGAATCATAAATTGAAATCGTTATTCCATTATGAAATCAAACAGGATCCAAATCAATTAAATGACTATAGAGATAGGCATACTCTGTTTTGTTTTTGTTACCACAAAATCGGGTCAACAGAATCATAATCGAACAACAATGCAATCGTTTCACAACGAATCAAATTCAACAGTTGTGAAATCATTTCATATCCAATGCAATCAATACAATTAAAACAAGTTTTATGCAATTGTTATGTTGTCTCATCAAAAGGTAACACAATCGAATCTAAACAGAATCATGTTCGAATTGTTATAACTGTATTGATATAACAAAGAATTCATGCCAT
This sequence comes from Picea engelmannii, assembly GCA_009831015.1. Classification (NCBI taxonomy): domain Eukaryota; kingdom Viridiplantae; phylum Streptophyta; class Pinopsida; order Pinales; family Pinaceae; genus Picea; species Picea engelmannii. The sequence continues at coordinate 307,498 of ML797848.1, forward strand.
GAGCGAACTAAACCAATACTGGCGCGTAACTGTCCATAAACGAAATCGTAATGAGATCGATCAATTGGTAACAGGGTTCACAAGAATTATCCAATCTTTTGTTTTTAGTAAACTAGGCAAACAAGATAGATTTTCTTTGTTTAAAAATTATTTGTTTCAAACGCATTATAACCGGATTTGATGAAGATAACAATTATTGATCAATTCGTTTGCAAACTAAAAATAAACAGAGCAACTTTCATGATGTGAATCTAACTCCTGAAAGTGATCGAACCAACTGAAAATAGACAACAATCCATTCAAGCGAATCAACAGCGAGGACTTTAACATACTCATCATGAATCGAAACTATCCCACGATTCGGGCATGAATATTATTTGCACAGGCTTAAGTGAGAGCATTGTTTGTGTAAAAACAGAGTCGTTCTTCTCAAATTGGAAACGGTCAGAATTGTATTCGAGCGTTGAAAATCATATGACAACCAATGTAACAACCAAACTTATAAAATCGTTCAACGATCACAACATACAAATCAAATCAAAACGTGATTGTATTCCAAATCTAACATGCAAATTTCTTGTTCGGATTGAATCGAAAGAAAATCAACAATTTCGTTAACTCAATCAGGCGAGCCAACCAATCAAATCCAGACGAATATCAATCAAATCCAAATGAAAATCTATCGATAGCTATACTGGGAATGATCAAATCATATATCAAATTGAAATTTCTTTTTATTCAAAACAAAACTATATATAGGATGCACACATTATAACAGAGCCATTCAAAATGTAAACAGAGCTATTCGAAAAAGAATTCAAATCGTTATATCAACCTGTTCACTCACATAACTAAAACGATATTAAAATCCATACCTGTATAGCGACGAGATGACTTGATCATGCCAATTTGGAGTTGATAACTGCCGTAGCCGATTCAACGTTTTTGAAAAGGATCGAGCTTGTTGTCTTCTGTTTCTTATCAATTGCTTGGAGATGGTTTCTTTGATTGGACAACACTGCAATTTGATCTTCCAGCGATTAAATTTTTTATTGGAGTATGGGAAAATCAATGTAATAATGTTCCAACCATAAATCGCATTAGTCACAGGAAGACTGTGTGGGGTTTAAAAGGGCAGGCGAGGGTTTGGATATGTGGCTGAGGGTTTCGTTAGGAAATTTAATACCCGGGTAGCTAGGGTCGTTTCTTAGGCAAGGGGGAAGATTTGTTACGAAATCGTAAGGTGGCTCGGGGCACAAACCCTGGGAGTAAGGGTACTCGCTGGCTAAGAATCGTTCTACATTAGAGTCAGAATCCTCACTTAGGACGATAGGGTTTGACTCGGCAGAGGGCTTAGGCTTGTTCCTGGCCATCCTTGAAATCAAACGAGCGTTCTTTTTTCCCTTGGTATTAGTAGTAAGGTTTTCCTTGGGCTTTTTGCTCATAGGTTTCTTAATAGTCTCAGACTTTTCAGTTATAGCGTCGGGTAAGTCAACCTTAGGGTCGGCCGAGGGTTTAGGAGAGGGTAATAGGATATGTAAGGGCACAGGCGGCTTGTCCTTGGTTTCACTCACCACAGGTTTGTCAATCTGTACAGGGTCTGTGTCATTGAAACCATTACGAGCTATGAAATCTCTCCAACTATCACTGTGTAAACCCAAATGATAAACGATGATGAGTTTAATGAGTCCATGGTGGAACAGGATACTGTCAGCCTTCTTCCTTTTAAACTTTTTCGACATTTTATACAGGCTACGATGGAAGTAAAAGGGAATATTCAACGAGTATCCCATAAAACTCATTAACAAATGCAGGTGGTAGAGAAATACGAGTCCGTATCGACCTTCACAGGTCATGAATTGCTTGACTACCATCAAAGTATCGTGCCACCGTGGTTTAAGTGCAGAGATGGGCATACCTCTGTCACAAGAGGTGACTTTGCACGAGAGAAACAACAATTTCCATGGCACTTCCTCGACCTTACAATTCTTAAACCAACGCTTTCCCGAGGCAGGTAACCCTGTAGAAGAACTGATAAACTGCTCATCGATCTCCAACTGTATGTCACCCACCTTGGCTCTACAACCATCAAAAGTCATGGCAAACTGTCGCGCTACACAGAGATTAAAACCCTCAAATCGTTGCACGAAGGTGAGCCATCCATTTTCCTCCAGGTCTTTGCGGGCATTGTCAAACATTAACAAGGCTTTGTTGTCATTTGGCTCGATTTGCATGACTGGTACCATGGAGCCGAGCACATGGTAACTCAAGGGTTTGGGTCACAACACACAGGAGAAGAGTGCATGAAAGTTATCTGAACTAACAGAGGTAAGCGGGAATAAGGGATAGGCATAAATGCCATCGTGCGAAGGTGGTGGAGCTTATCTCTGCCATGAAAAATAGTAATAGCCAAAGTACAACCATTGATTTACATAGTTGTTCAACCCGTTATAGTATTTCAACAATCATATCAATTGCCCAACCAATAAAATCAATGTATACATCAACGCGCGCAAACGTTATGCCATAGTTTTGAACCATCGATAATTTGAAATCAAAACCAAATATTTTAACCATGCGCCAATGTATCAACTCATATCAATGTGTCGATGGGTTTTGTATAATCGACATACCAATAGTTATGAAAACATAAACATAGGCATTAAATTAAAAAGATATATATGAAAGATTTAATCATAACCCCTATGTATTTTCATGAAACCAATGGTCAAATAGTTCAAACAACATATAAATCCATATGTCAATGCATTACAAACTCAATGAAACCAAGTCACAATCAATCAAAGTATGAGTACCAATCAAAGGATCTTGTCGGTTGTATAATGATAAATAAGAGGTGAGCGCAATAGGAATAACGACAAGAGAGGTCATGACAGTTCAAACAATGATTTCAATGCGACTTCGAAAGACTAATTTTTCACGCTTACAGTCGTGAAAACAAAAAGAAAGTAAGTGTGCAAATGTCCCAAAAAATAAAAGTGTCGTTTAAAAAAAATTGCGACTAAAAATTGATGTTTGTAAAAAATTGGTGTAGGTAGCTTATAAGGTAATGGAAAAAAGTGAATTGGCTGCCAACATGACCCGACATACCTTTCAAGTTTTTTTGGGTTTCATAACTCCTCTAAGAGAATTCTCCCCGACTCCTTGTCCTCTTGGACTTCCAGTCTCCGAAACACCAAAAAGGCACAATGCCTCAACTGGCTCCTCCCTTAGCCTTTCGGGTTTTCGCGTTTCATGGTTTTGTGAGTCGGGATGCCTAGGCTCCCGACTCCTAGACTCTCAAGTACTTGGTACCTAGAGTGCCGAAATGATCGCCCACGACAATATGCCACCGTATTTTCACGATTCGAGGAATCGTGATTTGGGGAAACACGAATCGAGTGTTCTCCCTTATGTACTCTGTTGTTCAAATCTCCAGTTGCTGAAATGTCAAAATGTCCCAGCAACTACCCCTTCGGGGTTTCGCGATTCGGGGAATCACGAGGTAAGGCTCCTCCTATCCTTTGTCTTTCGACCTTTCAGTTCCCAAAATTCTGAAATAGCCGCTTCTTTCGGGACCAAAATCTTTCAGGCCTTTTCCCAAAATCCTGACCACCTTCCACGTGTCCTTCCTGATCAATGGTCCTGATGTTTTCGCGAATCCTCCTTTCGCGATTTCTGGAGACTCTTCACCCTCAGTCTTCCAGTGTCTGAATCCCTGATGGGCTTCTGGATCTCTGCCATGCATCCTCTGACAATGGATGGTCCTGATCTTTTTGGGACTTTGACGAGTCCTCTCCTCCCTCTTCTGTTACGAGTATTAAACCCCTCTCACCTCCTTCCCGATCTGATGGCTATTGGTCCTTGGTGCTAGATCTAACGACCCAGATCCTTTTTTCCTGTGCACCTCCCATGTTTTCTCCTCTTGTGCACGTATCCATGATCCTGTGGCTCTCGGGCCATTACACTCCAGATCCAACGGTTGGCGTGATTTCATGCACCGGGAGTTCACGATGCAGCGACTCCACAAATCCTCTCACCGTTCCAAACTCCGAACTTTAAAATGTCGAATTTCTAAAATCCTTTGTCTGTTTCTCTGTGCACAAAGGCATTGATCCTCCTGAGCTTCGGGACTTAGAATAAGTCCGCTCCCACACACTCAATGTGCTACTGAGACTTCCCTAAACTCAGATCTGAAGTATTTCTTGTAAAGAAATGCTTCACGCCCTCTTGGCGTTCTTCGGCTCGATGCACACCTTGTAGAGCTTCTTTTCCACAGAGTGTTCAGCAGCTCTACCAGTGTCTCTCCTCGACACTTCTCTTCTTTCAGAACCCGAAATAGAGTCCCTTCCTGTGCAACCTTGCACATGCTCAATGCCCTCTTGGTAGAGCTTATACAAAACCTTCAGTATTTTTGTCCCTTCTCTTTGTGTCTTTCTTTGCATAGTTCCCGCTCAAGCACGCTTTGATGAGCCAACAGAGTATTTTGTAACTCTGTGAATGTCTTTCCTGTGACACTTCTATTTTCTTCTCAGAACCCAAAATAGAGTTCTCTAGTGCACTCTCTGCACTCACTCAATGCCCCCCTGGCAGAGCCTCTACAGAACCTTCAGTAGTTCTGTCTTTTCTCTAAACTCGAAAGAGAGTTCTTCCTGGTGCACTCCTTGTACTCAGAAACTCAAAGACAAGAATAAATTGAAACCTATGCAATGCTTCACCAGTTATTCATTAAAACATGAAATTCATAAGAGCATGTAAAAATCAAAACACACAGTATGCAGGAAAAACTGCTTTTCTATTAATATGTATGTCTATACAAGATATGTTTACAAAGGCTGGACTATAACAAGTCTCATCTCTCTCTCGAGACCTCTCTTCTCTGGTCCCTCCTCCTAATTCTCTACTCCCCTATATATTCTCTACTCTGACTCTCTCTCCTTTCAGACCAACTGAAAACAAAAGAAGAAAATTATTTTTACAAAGAGGGGCTCTTCGAGCTCTTCCCTCCACTTCACCGTCTCTGAGCTATCGCTATCATATAGTGGCTCCTACAGCTTCATTCATAAATGGATGTCACATATCTGATGGATATGGGTTTAGCTATAGGTAACCATTTAAGGAAACCTCAACCACTTCCTGAACAGTTGCGTGGTCTGGCATTAAAGCCTTACAAAAATTAAATTCAAAATCAAATTTTGGAAAACGAGAGGGTTGCACCTCTCCCTTTCTCCATTAATGCGTGCTGGATGTGTTGGTTGGCTGGTACGCTGTTGACATGGAGTGATGCTCCTGCATCACATGGTATGGTATTGGTATTGTTTTGGTATTTGTATGGTATGGTATTGGTATTGGTATCGGTATGCAATGGTATTAGTATTGGTATGCAATGGTATTGGTTGTATTGGTATGCAATGATATTGGTATTAGTATTGGCAAGGCATAAGGGTATTGGCAATGCATATTCGTATTGGTTTTGGTATTGGTATTGGAAATGCATATTGGTATTCGTACGGTATTGGTATGGTATAGTATTTGTATGGTATTTGTATTGGTATGGTATTCGTATTGGTATCGATATTGGTATGCATATCATTGCCATGCAATGGTATTGCTATTGTTATGCAATGGTATGGTATTGGTATCGGTATTGGTATGTTATTGGTATGGCATGGTATGTTATTGGTATTGGTATTGGTAAGGTATGGTATAGTATTGGTATTGGTATGCAATGGTATTGGTATTGGTATTGGCAAGGCATATTGGTATTGGTTTTGGTATGGTATTGGTATGCATATCATTGCCAATGCATACCATTTCCATGCAATGGTATGAAATGGTATTGTTATAGTATTGGTATTAGTATTGGCAAGGCATAAGGGTATTGGCAATTCATATTGGCATTGGTTTTTGTATTGGTATTGGTATTGGTATTGGTATAGTATTGGTATGGTATTGGTATGGAATGGTATTGGTATGGTATTGGTGTGGTATGGTATTGGTATGGAATGGTATTGGTATTGGTATGGTATAGTATTTGTATGGTTTTGGTATTGGTATGGTATGGTGTGGTATTGGTATTGTACTGGTATTGGTATGGTATGGTATTAGTACTGGTATGCAATGGTATTGGCCATATTGGTAGGCAATGGTATTGGTATTGGTATTGGAAATGCATATTGGTATTGGTTTTGGTATTGGTACGCAATGGTATTGGTATTGGTATTGGTATTGGTATGCAATGGTATTGGCTGTATTGGTATGCAATGGCATTGGTATTGGTATGCAATGGTGTTGGCCGTATTGGTATGCAATGGCATTGGTATTGGTATTGGAAAGGCATATTGGTATTGGTTTTGGTATGTTATTGGTATGGTATTTGTTAAGCCTTAATATTGGCTCATTACCCCTTAATTGGGGCATATTATATTAGTAATGTTATTTTATTTATGTTGGATTTAGGCCATTAGTTGTAATTATACCTCCTAGTCTCCTATATATACCAAGGAGACATTTTCATTTTGAATCATCTT
>ML797848.1:344544-377740 GCA_009831015.1 Picea engelmannii
TGGTATGGTATTGGTATGGTATTGTATTACTATGGTATTAATATGGTATGGTATGGTATGGTATTGGTATTGTATTGGTATTGGTATTGATATGGTATGGTATGGTATTGGTATGAAATGGTACGATATTCATATGGTATTGGTATTTGTATTGGTATGTAATGGTATGATATTGGTATTGGTATTGATATGTTATTGGTATGGTATGGTATGGTATGGTATTGGTATTGGTATTGGTATTGGTATTGGTATGCAATGGTATTGGTATTGGAATGCAATGGTATTGGCCGTATTGGTATGAAATGGTATTGGTATTGGTATTGGCAAGGCATATTGGTATTGTTTTGGTATGGTATTGGTATTGGTATGGTATTGGTATGCATATCATTGCCAATGCATACCATTTCCATGCAATGGTATCCAATTGTATTGTTATGGTATTGGTATTGGTAATGGCAAGGCATAAGGGTATTGGCAATGCATATTGCTATTGGTTTTGGTATTGGTATTGGTATAGCATTTGTATGGTATTGGTATGGAATGGTATTGTTATTGTTATTGGTATGGTATTGGTATGGTATGGTATTGGTATTGGTATGGTATTGGTATGGAATGGTATGGTGTTGGTATGGTATAATATTCGTATGGTTTTGGTATTGGTATGGTATGGTATGGTATTGGTATTGGTATTGGTATTGGTATTGGTATTGGTATTGGTATGGTATTGGTATTGGTATTGGTTTTGGTATGCAATGGTATTGGCTATATTGGTATTGGCTATATTGGTATGCAATGGTATTGGTATTGGTATTGGCAAGGCATAATGGTATTGGCAATGCATATTGGTATTGGTTTTGGTATTGGTATTGGTAATGCATATTGGTATTGGTATTGGCAATGCATATTGGTATTGGTATGGTATGGTATGGTGTCAATATTTGTATTGGTATGCAATGGTATTGAAAATGGTATTGGTATTAGCAAGGCATAAGGGTATTGGCACCCCCTATTGAGATATTGCCCAGCAGAGCTATGGAGTTGGTCGACTGTAAAGTACCTATCTATGTAAATTCGTTTGTTGCTTCCTAAACGGAGTACTCGTCAATTATCCATAGATAAAATATTAACATTGTTGTGATCCTAGGTGCTCAAGCGATGCAGTATGGAGGGCTTTAGCATGGGGTCATGCACGATCTCTTGGTATAGAAGGATTTTTTTTTATGTAGCTCTTAGTTTTACAGAATTTGAGTACATGGCTGCAAGTCAAGCAAATTGTGAATCCCTCTGGCTTCGTAAGATACTTGTTGACTTATTTATTTCAGAACTAAGTCCTACCACAATTTACTGTGATAATCAAAGTTGTATTAAGCTCTCAAAGAATCTGGTTTTCCATGATAGATCCAAACATATTGAGATTCAGTACCATTTTATCAAGGATAGAGTAGGAATAACAATGGGGACAATGGGAAACCCTGATGTATCCCTCTTCCACATGAAAAGAAAGGATTTGGTTTCATTTCACTGTAGATACACATGCCATTATTCACCCTGTGACCTAAAGGGGTAATCCAATTTGAAGCAGTAACATGCACAAAATGCCCCAGTCAACCCAATCATATGCTTTGATTAAATCCATTTTAAGAACAAGAGCATTTCTCTTTTTGTTTTTATTGAATGCAAACATTCCTGTGCTATTCCAATAACTCCCATAATTTGCATGTTTGGGAGAAATGCAAATTGTTGTTTTGTGACCATTTCAGCCAAGGAAGGTTTGATCCTAAGAGCTATGATTTTCGTCATAATTTTGTACGTCATATTACATAAGGAAAATGGTCAAAACATTGAGGAAGGTTGCTAGAAGATTGACAAGTGGAATTGGAGGACAAACAATAATTTGAAAAAGGTCAAAACATTGACCCTTTTGACCGCCTAAAAACATTATATAGATCAAAGTTAAAAATGGTAATTGCACAAGGATAAAAAATTTAACCTCCATACCACCCAAAAAAATTATATAGATTAAAGTTTAAAATGACACTTAAGTAAAAATGAATTAAAAGACTTTTTATCTAGTAAATTTTATAAACGACTCTATTTTTTAATAGGTAAATAAAGATGGAGACTTTTTATCTAATAAATTTTATAAATGATTTTTTATTTTTTAATAGGTAAATAAAGATGTCAATGTTTAATTCATTTTGTAAATTTTTTTTTATAGTTTTAAAAAATAAGATACCTTTTTTATTTTAAAGGGAAATCATGGTAAACCCTTGGGAGAACAGTTAGGATGAATTTTCAAATATTGGCCTTTGGAAATCATGGTAAACCCTTGGGAGAACGGTTAGGAGGAATTTTCAAAGATTGGCTTTTGGTGGTGACACCATAATTAATCATTTATGGAAGATATCACATAGATTTATTCGTTGGCTTTAGTGGGGTTGAGTTTCCATCATTTGGTAGCCAACATCTTGAACAGAACAAAGATTTATTTATTTGCTTGAGGCGGCTAGGGTTATTCATTGGGGATAATGACAAAGATTGATTTATTTGATTGAGGCAGCTAGGGTTCTTCAATGGGGCGAATTTCTATATGTTGGTTGAGTTTTACTAAGTATGAGGGTGATTTATGCCTTGTGGAGGTCGAGTTTTCTTATGACTCAATTTTCGTGGACTGTGGGTAGCGTCCCTTGTGATAGGAGGTCGGATTTCTCTTGAGTACAAGTTGGGGGTTTATGGAAGGTGAATTTATGAGTATATGGTGTTGATTTTGGGTGGCTTACTGTTTGGAGAGACCAAGTTTATGCCCCAGCTCTAATCTTCTCACTATTAGGTCGAATATTAAGTTAAAGACAATGCATTTCCTTGTTGAGGGAGAACGCATCAGAATTAGGCACAATCTTCACATTGTGGGAGAGTCAAGTCATGCTATTGGAACACATCTTGGAGAGTGGGTCAACCCTTTTATCAGTGGAGACGACTTTCCTTTATCTGGTCGCATTCTTCTTGCATCTGAGGGAGCTTATATGGTAGATTTCGAATTGTTGGGAATGTGAGCACTGTGGAAGCTATCTACAAATCATTCTTCTCCTCAATGTAATGACTACAAGCGTAAATAAACAACAGGTTCTTCATCAGTTGACTAATGTCTATTTGTTGATTATTTATTGTTTAAAGACTACTGCAAATAGTTAGTACAGTGATAATGTTTGAGTTTCCATGTGTGGGTACTGAATATTAAATCATAACATAACTGGAATTATCATTTTTGTTTGTTGTATAATCCTGTGTGGATGCCAAATAGTTAAAAGGGGAAAACAATAAGATGTCATACACTTTCTGCAAGTGAAAAATATCCAAGAAACCCAAAACAACAAGGTGTTTGTCGGAATGTCCACACAATAACTGAGATATTTCTCAAAAATTTATCTAGGGACATTAGAAAAACTTTCTCGAGACATAATCAAACCGAAGGCTTCTTCCAGTTAAGATTAATGTCCTAAAAAATGTTCTAGGACAAATATTGTTGGTAACATCTACTTCCAGGTGTGATAAATATTAAAAAGAATGTTGGAATTACATCTTCCAAGTCTCAAACTTGACTTGATAATAGGCTGCTCTTAGGCTTGTTCAATGAAAGTTAAGGTGAAAAATATGTTTTCACTGTGAAAATAGTAGTCAATGCTCAATCATTATTCAACAAGGACAGACTTACTGTCCAAATTTTCAAGTTGTGGGCTATGAAAAACTGCACAAAGTGGACTATAAATCCCTCTCAAGAAACACCCCTTATATCTTTGCAGAAAAAATACCAATAAAACTGGAATTACACAAAAGGTGTAATATCTAAAGAACACTCAACTTAAAAAATATGTGCATTGATTGACAGATTTCTATACTTGAAAGTCAAGCCATAACATATGATTAATCTCCTCTAGGATGATCAAGCAAAGAAATATAAACAACCAATACGAGAAAGTGTCATTGAAGTTGAACTTAGTTTTCCCATCAACAATATTCTTTTAATCACAAAAGAAACAACTCTGAACTTTGAAGTCATAAATCCCTCTCAAGAAACACCACTTATATATTTGCAGAAAAAATACCAATAACACTGGAATTACACAAAAGGTGTAATCTCTAAAGAACACTCAACTTAAAAAAATATGTGCATTGATTGATAGATTGCTATACTTGAAATTCAAGCCATAACATATGGTTAATCTCCTCTAGGATGATCAAGCAAAGAAATAAAAACAACCAATACAAGAAAGTGTCATTGAAGCTGAACTTAGTTTTCCCATCAACAAATCTTCTTTTAATCACAAAAGAACCATCTCTGAACTTTGAAGTCATTTCTTAGCTTTTAACTTCAATGGGAAATTGATCAACTAATTCCCTTTCAAAGATAGGTGTTCCCTTTTGAAAAATAAATCTTCTACCATATAAGCACTAGATGCATACGTGGTTCAAAATTTGAAGGAAACGCCTGGAAAACAAATCAAAGTTCCAATAATTTTGTTCTAATACTCCCCCTGATTATCCTGCACCAACCTGTAATAATCCAATTTCAATCCTTCATTATTCCGCTCAAATCCTGAAACTCACTGTTCAATGCGGGCTCTTCAATATCTTGACTTGTAAATAGTGTTCCAGGAGAAGGTCAAGAAATTATGCAAAGCTGCTAAATTGGTAGTCTGACAAAAGAATGAAATACTACAAAAAATTTCTTGGAACCTAGAAACCTCCAAAACAAAGTTGCTGGCAGTTCAAGTATATGAGAAAAAACAACTCCAACATTCTCTATATGATCAAACTAGAGTCAAAGATATCACCTTCCAAATAAATTTAAGAAGGTATTTTACAAGAATAAGGCAATGCAGCATTGAAAATTAGTGGATGGTTTTCTTCACATTCCCATAGGTGATGTTGATATTTTCCCATGGCACATAGATGCAGAGGACCAAGAATAGATTGATTGAGTATGACTAGTGGCTTGAGCCTTGTTCCATTTTATATTTGTATTGTCTTTTTTAATAACATTCTTGACTTTTTACTACATAATGATGGATGTGATTATATGATTGTATCATTGTATTTTGGTTTGTTTCAGAAATTGATTATTTTACAATGATAAATACAATGATTCTGTTATTTTGAATACCATTTTTCAAATTGTATTATTGGCAATTGGATCATGGATGTTGCTTCTTTAATTGTGCATCTACTTGTGCAAGTGGGAAATCTTGCACACACTAGCCTTCCCCCATGGTGGGATGATGTTGTCCAAGATGAGCTCCTGCTTGTGTAAGGGGAAATCTAGCACACGTTAACTTTCCCCTACAGTGGGATGATGTTGTTCGAGATGAGATCATGTTTGTGCAAGGGCGAAAGCTAGCATGCGATAGCTTCCCTCCTTGGTGGGATCATGTTGCCTAAGATGAGCTCCTCCTTGTGCAAGGGGGAAAGCTAGCATGCACTAGCTTTCCCCCATGGTGGGATGATGTTGTCCAAGATGACCTCTTGCTTGTGCAAGAGGAAAAGCTAGCACATCCTAGCTTCCCCCCACGGTGGGATGATGTTGTCCCATATGAGCTCTTGCTTGTGCAAGGGGGAAAGATAACACGTGCTAGATTTCCCCCATGGTGGGATGATATTGTCTGAGATGAGCTACTCCTTGTGGAAGGGGAAAAACTAGCACGTGCTAGCTTTCCCCCACAGTGGAATGATGTTGTCCAAGATGAGCTCTTGCTTGTGTAAGGGGGAAAGATAGCATAGTCTAGCTTTCCCCCATGGTGGGATGATGTTTTTTGAGATGAGCTCCTGCTTGTGCAAGGGGGAAAGCTAGCACACACTAGCTTTCCTCCATGGTGGGATGATGTTGTCCGAGATGAGGTACTGCTTGTGCAAGGGGGAAAGCTAGCACATGCTAGATTTCCACCACAATGGCATGATGCTATCCAAGATGAGCTTCTTCTTGTGCAAGGGGGGAATCTAACACGCACTAGCTTTCCCACACGGTGGCATGATGTTGTCCAAGATGAGCCCCTGCTTGTGCAAAGGGGAAAGCTAGCACGTGCTATCTTTCCCACATGATGGCATGATGTTGTTTGAGATGAGTTCTTGTTTGTGCAAGGGGGAAAGCTAGCACATGCTAGCTTTTTCCCATGATGGGATGATGTTGTCTGAGATTAGCTCCTACTTGTGCAATGGGGAAAGCTAGAAACCATGGTGGGATGATTTTATCTGAGATGAGCTCCTGCTTGTGAAAAGGGAAAAGTGCATGCGCTATCTTTATCCCACAGTGGGATGATGTTGTCCGACATGATCTCACGCTTGTGCAATACGAAAAGCTCACACGTGCTAGCTTTCCCCCATGGTGGGATGATTTTGTCCGAAAAGAGCTTGGGCTTGTGCAAGGGGAAAATCTAGAAAACACTAGCTTTCTCCCACACGGTGGCATGATGTTGTCCAAGATGAGCCCCTGCTTGTGCAAGGGGGAAAGCTAGCACATGCTAGCTTTCCCACACGATGGCATGATGTTGTTTGAGATGATTTCTTGTTTGTGCAAGGGGGAAAGACAACATGTGCTAGTTTTTCCCCATGATGGGAAGATGTTGTCCGAGATTAGCTCCTACTTGTGCAATGGGGAAAGCTAGCAACCATGGTGGGATGATGTTGTCTAAGATGATCTCCTGCTTGTGAAAGGGGGAAAGCGCACGCACTAGCTTTATCCCACAGTGGGATGATGTTGTCCGACATGATCTCGTGCTTGTGCAGGATGGAAATCTCACACGTGCTAGCTTTCCCCCATGGTGGATGTTGTCTGAAAAGAGCTTGGGCTTGTCCAAGGGGGAAAGCTAGAAAACACTAGCTTTCTCCCATGGTGGGATGACGTTGTCCAAGATGAGCTCCTGCTTGTCCAAGGGGGAAAACTAGCATGTTCTAGCTTTCCCCCATGGTGGGTTTATGTTGTCTGAGAAGAGCTCATGCTTGTGTAAGGGGGAAAGCTAACTTTCCCCAATGATGGGATGTTATTGTCCAAGATGAGTTTGTGCTTGTGTAAGGGGGAAATATTGCGCATAGTAGCCTTTCCCCATGGTGGGATGATGTTGTCCAAGATGAGCTCCTGCTTGTGTAAGGGGGAAAGCTAGAATGCGCTAACTTTCCCCCACGGTGGGATGATGTTTTCCAAGATGAGCTATTGTTTGTGCAATGGGGAAAGCTAGCACAAGCTAGATTTCCCCCTTGGTGGGATCATGTTGTCCGAGATGAGCTCCTCCTGATGCAAGAGAGAAAGCTAGCTTTGCCCATTTCACAAACAAGAGCTCATCTTGGAAAACATAGCATGCACTAGTTTTCCCCCACGATGGGATGATGTTATCCAAGACGACCTCTTGCTTGTGCTAGAGGGAAAGCTAGCATGTGCTAGCTTTCCCCCATGGTGGGATGATGTTGTCCCATATGAGTTCTTGCTTGTGCAAGGGGGAAAGCTCACACGTGCTAGCTTTCCCCCACGGTGGGATGATATTGTCTGAGATGAGATCCTCCTTGTGGAAGGGGGAAAGCTAGCATGCACTAGCTTTCCCCCACGGTGGGATGTTGTTGTCCAAGATGGGCTCTTGCTTGTGTAATGGGGGAAGATAGCATAGGCTAGCTTTCGAGATGAGCTCTTGCTTCTGCAAGGGGGAAAGCTAACACGCACTATCTTTCCTCCATGGTGGGATGATGTTGTCCGAGATGAGCTACTACTTGTGCAAGGGGGAAAGCTAGCACAGGCTAGCTTTCCACAACAATGGCATGATGTTATACAAGATGAGCTTTTTCTTGTGCAAGGGGGAAAGATAACACGCACTAGCTTTCCCACACAGTGGCATGATGTTGTCCAAGATGAGCCCTTGCTTGTGCAAGGGGGAAATCTAGCACGCGCTAGCTTTCCCATACAATGGCATGATGTTTTCCAAGATGAGTTCTTGTTTATGCAAGGGGGAAAGATAGCACGTGCTAGTTTTCCCCCATGATGAGATGATGTTGTCTGAGATTAGCTCCTACTTATGCAATGGGGAAAGCTAGCAACCATGGTGGGATGATGTTGTCTGAGATGAGCTCCTTCTTGTGCAAGGGGAAAAGTGCATGTGCTAGATTTATCCCACAGTGGGATGATGTTGTCCGACATGAGCTCGTGCTTGTGCAAGACAAAAAGCTCACACGAGCTAGTTTTCCCCCATGGTGGGATGATGTTGTCCGAGATGAGATCAGGCTTGTGTAACGGGGAAAGCTAGAAAACACTAGCTTTCTCCCATAGTGGAATGATGTTGTCTGAGATGAGATCCTTCTTGTCCAAGGGGGAAAACTAGCACATGCTAGCTTTCTCCCACGGTGGGTTGATGTTGTCCGAGAAGAGCCGGTGCTTGTGCAAGGGGGAAAGAGAACTTTCCCCAATGGTGGGATGTTGTTGTCTGAGATGAGCCTATGCTTGTGTAAGGGGGAAATATTGTAGACACTAGCCTTCCCCCATGGTGGGATGATGTTGTCCAAGATGAGCTCCTGCTTGTGTAAGGGGGAAAGTTAGCACGCGCTAACTTTCCCCCACGGTGGGATGATGTTTTCTGAGATGAGCTCATGTTTGTGTAAGGGGGAAAGTTAGCATGAGCTAGCTTTCCCCCTTAGTGGGATCATGTTGTCCGAGATGAGCTCCTCCTTGTGTAAGGGAGAAATCTAGAATGTTCTATCTTTCCCCCATGGTGGGATGATGTTGTCCAAGATGACCTCTTGCTTGTGCAAGAGGGAAAGATAGCACATGCTAGCTTTCTCCCACGGTGGGATGATGTTGTTCCATATGATCTCTTTCTTGTGCAAGGGGTAAAGCTAGCATGCACTAGATTTCCCCCATGGTGGGATGATATTGTTTCAGATGAGCTCCTCCTTGTGGAAGGGGGAAAGCTAGAATGCACTAGCTTTCCCCCACGATGGGATGATGTTGTCCAAGATGAGCTCTTTCTTGTGTAAGGGGGAAAGATAGCATAGGCTAGATTTCCCTCATGGTGGGATGATGTTTTTCGAGATGAGCTCCTGCTTGTGCAAGGGGGAAAGCTAGCATGTGCTAGCTTTCCTCCACGACGGGATGATGTTGCCTGAGATGAGCTACTACTTGTGCAAGGGGGAAAGCTAGCACACTCTAACTTTCCACCACAATGGCATGATGCTATCCAAGATGAGCTTCTGCTTGTGCAAGGTAGAAAGCTAACATATGCTATCTTTCCCACATGGTGGCATGATGTTTTCCAAGATAAGCCCCTACTTGTGCAAGGGGGAAAGCTAGCACGTGCTATATTTCCCACACGATGGCATGATGTTGTCCGAGATGAGTTCTTGTTTGTGCAAGGGGTAAAGCTAACACATGCTAGTTTTTCCCCATGATGGTATGATGTTGTCTGAGATTAGCTCCTACTTGTGCAATGGGGAAAGCTAGAAACCATGGTGGGATGATGTTGTCTGAGGTGAGCTCCTGGTTGTGCAAGGGGGAAAGTGCACGCGCTAGCTTTATCCCACAGTGGGATGATGTTGTCTGACATGAGATCGCACTTGTGAAAGAAAAAATCTCACACGCGTTAGTTTTCCCCCACGGTGGGATGATGTTGTCAGAGATGAGCTCACACTTGTGCAAGAGGGAAAGCTACCATGCATTAGATTTCCCCCATAGTGGGATTTTGTTTTTCGAGTTGAGTTCACGCTTGTGCAAGAGGGAAATATAGCACGTGCTACCTTTCCCCCACTGTGGGATATTGTTGTCTGAGATGAGCTTGTGCTTGTGTAAGAGGGAAAGATAGCACGCACTAGATTTCCCCCATGGTGGGATATTGTTGTCTGAGATGATCTTGTGCTTGTGAAAGGAAGAAAGGTAGCTTTCCCCCATGATGGGAAATTGTTTTCCAAGATGAGCTCGTGCTTGCACAAGAGGGAAATCTAGCACGCACTATATTTCCCCCACAATGGAATATTGTTGCCCGAGATGAGCTCGTGCTTGTGCAAGAGGGAAATCTAGAACACGCTAGCTTTCCCCCATGGTGGCATGTTGTTGTCTGAGATGCACTTGTGCTTGTGCAAAGGGGAAACCTAGCACGTTCTAGCTTTCCGCCATGGTGGGATGATGTTGTCTAAGATGCGCTCATGCTTGCGCAAAGGGAAAAGATAGCACACACTAGCTTTCACCCATGGTGGGATGATGTTGTTCGAGATAAGCTCTTTCTTGTGCAAAGGGGGAAGCTAGCACATGATAGATTTCCCCAGTAGTGGGATGATATTGTCTGAGATGAGCCCATGCTTGTGCAAGGGGAAAAACTAGCATGCACTAGCTTTCCCTCACGGTGGGATGATGTTTTCTGAGATGAGGTTGTGCTTGTGCAAGGGGGAAATCTATCACGTGCTGAATTTCCCCCATGGTGGGATGGTGTTGTTTGAGATGAACTCTTGCTTGTGCAAGTTGGAAATCTAGCATGCACTCACTTTTCCCCATGGCGAGATGATGTTGTCAGAGATGAACTCCTGCTTTTGCATGTCCCCCAGAGTGGGATGATGTTTTCTGAGATGAGCTTCTGCTTGTGCAAGGCACACTAGCTTTTCCCCACAGTGGGATGATGTTGTCCGATATGAACTCCAACTTGTGCAAGGGGAAAAGATCTCACACGCTAGCTTTCCTCCATGGTGGGATGATGTTGTCCAAGATGATTTCCTGCTTGTGTAAGGGGGAAAGCTTGAATGTGCTATCTTTCCCCCATGGTGGGATGATGTTGTTTGAGATGAGCTCCTGCTTGTACAAGGGGAAAAGCTAGCAAACACTAGCTTTACCCCATGATGGGATGATGTTGCTCGAGGTGAAATCCTACTTGTGCAAAGGGGAAAACTAGCATGCGCTAGCTTTCCCCCACGGTTGGATGATGTTGTCCAAGATGAGCTCTTGCTTGTGCAAGGGGGGAATCTATCACGTGCTAACTTTCCCACATGGTGGCATGATGTTATCTAAGATGAGCTCTTTCTTGTGCAAGGGGGAAATTTATCACGCGCTAGCCTTCCCACATGGTGGCATGATATTGTCTAATATGAGCTCTTGCTTGTGCAAAGGGGAAAGCTATCACGCATTAGCTTTCCCAGACATGGCATTATGTTGTCTGAGATGAGCTCCTGCTTGTGCGAGGGGGAAATCTAACATGCACTAGATTTCCCCCACAATGAAATGATGTTGTCCGAGATGAGCTCTTACATGTGGAAGGGGGGAAGCTAGCATGTGCTAGCTTTCCCCCAGAGTGTGATGATGTTGTTTGAGATGAGCTCACGCTTGTGAAAGAGGGAAAGCTAGCACACACTAACTTTCCCCCATGGTGGAATGATGTTGTTTGAGATGATCTCACGCTTGTGCAAGAGGGAAAGATAACATGCACTAGCTTTCCCCCAGGGTGGGATGTTGTTTTCCGAGATGAGCTCGGGCTTTTGCAAGAGGGAAAGTTAGCATGCACTAGATTTCCCCCACGATGGGATGTTGTTGTTCAAGATAAGCTTGCACTTGTGCAAGGGGTAAAGCTAGCATGCTCTAACATTCCCCCACGGTGGGATATTGTTGTCTGAGATGAGCTCCTGCTTATGCAAGGGGGAAAGCTAGCACGTGCTAGCTTTCCCCCATGGTGGGATGATGTTGTCTGAGATGAGCTCCTACTTGTGCAAGGGGGAAAGCTAACATGCACCAGATTTCCCACACGGTGGGATGATGTTGTTAGAGATGAGCTCCTGCTTGTGCAAGGGGGAAAGCTAGCATGAGCTAAGATTTCCTGTCCGGGGGCAGGATGTTGTCCAAGATGACCTCCTACTTGTATAAGGGAGAAAGCTATCACACACTAGCTTTTTTCCATGGTGGCATGATGTTGTTCGAGATGAGCTCATTCTTGTTCAAGGGGAAAGATAGCATGCACTAGATTTCCCACACGGTGGGTTGATGTTGTCTGAGATGAGCTCATGCTTGTGAAAGAGAGAAATCTATCATGTGCTAGCTTTCTCCCACAGTGGATTGATGTTGTCCAAGATGAGCTCATGCTTGTGCTTGTGCAAGAGGGAAAGCTAGCATCCCCCATGGTGGGATGATGTTGTTCAAGATGTGCTCATGCTTGTGCAAGAGGGAAAACTAGCACGTGCTAGCTTTCCCCCATAGTGGGATGATGTTGTTTGAGATGTGCTCTTTCTTTTGCAAGAGGGAAATCTAGCACACGCTAGCATTCCCCACTGGTGGGATGATGTTGTTCAATATGCGCTATTGTTTGCACAAGGGAGAAAGTTAGAATGCAATAGCTTTGCCCCACATTGGGATGATGTTGTTTGATATGTGCTCGTTCTTGTGCAGGAGGTAAAGCTAGCATGCGCTAGCTTTCCCCCATGGTGGAATGATGTTGTTTGAGATGCGCTTGTGCTTGTGTAAGACGGAAAGCTAGAATGCACTAGCTTTCTCCCATGGAGGAATGATGTTTATTGAGATGTGCTTGTGCTTGTGCTTGTGCTATAGGGAAGGTAGCACTCGCTAGCTCCCCCCCATGGTGGAATGATTTTGTTTGAGATGCACTTGTGCAAGAAGGTAGCACTTGCTATCTTCCCCCCATGGTGGAATGATGTTGTTTGATATGCACTTGTGCAAGAAGGAAAACTAGCACGCACTAGATTTCCCCCACGATGGGATTGTCATGGGTCTAACGAACCTGCGGTTGGGTGGCATAAATACCCAATTCTCCCAGTCACCCTACAACACCAACGCATTTCGTTCAGTGGCATGACCACACTGAATTACTCAACCTGGGCTACACCTTCACTTAGTTTTGTTTATTATTAGTTATGTCTGTTTTTTTCTTACTTAGAATTATTTCAACAGTAAAGAAGAACCATTCATACAATACAATGAAAACATATGTGTGCATGGCCAAATTGGCCCAACACCCGAAAGACTTCTTTATGAACAAAACAACAATGTGACGAGCCAAACAATCATGCCACACGAGAAATTTTATACAAGGAGAGATTTCGCTCTGTTACACAACCTTGAACGAAAACTAAACAAATCTTTCTTCAACGAGTTACTCCCTTGTGCACCCTTCCTTTGTCATCTTATCTATCAAAAGTTCTTGCGATTCTATCCAAATTCGTCCATCCCCTTTCCTCGATTCAGAAATTTCCTTTGCCTCAGATTGGTGTGACCCCCCTTTCTCAACCACAGTTCCTTTGTTCCAAAAACTCCCTTCAATAAAGACTTACTCTGATCCAGGTGGATATCGGTGGCCACCCACCTTTTTCGACCGGCTCAAAACAATTTTCTGACAATTTTGGCAATTTACTATTTTTAGCAGGTTTAACTTCCAGGGCCATTTTGAGGGCCTAAATGAAGGTTTTTTGAGATCGAGGTTCTCAATGATAGTTGAAGGCATGATTCAGCCCCCAAAATGAATCTCCTCAATGATACCTTTCCAACGAGCTATCACGCGCCTAAAACGGAGATTGTATGCAAAAGTTAAGACCCCGGGAAGTTGATGTACTAACTTACCCAAACGGGGCCCACATGACTTTTGGCGCTTCATCTCCTAGGGTTAGGTTTTTGGATGTCTATGACTTTTTTCATTCTTGTCTATTGTAAAAAGGCCTCTAGAGCCTCATTGTAATCATATTCTCACGGATGCGAGTAGCAGCCACATCTCTTCTTAGAGATAAGCTACCAGCGCCCTAGCTAGTTTATTTTCATTCTGTCTGTAAGAATATTTCAGTCATTTGTTATTAATGAAATGAAGTCTTATTTCCACTACATCTCTGCATTTATGTGTATTTCTGTATTTCATTGTGTTCCTACACCAATCCGGATCATGCTCATACCTGCTCTTCGGTTCTTCCTCCTCAAGGAAACCCAAGTTACCCTCTAGGATCTACTTGGCTCCTTCGGGAGAAACTCACCACTCCTTCTTGGTTGTTGTCACATAAATATCAACCTGCGATTATGAAATATTGTCACTTGCCAACCTTTGCCTTTGTACGCCTTCTCTCTCATCGGTTCATACTTCTCTTTGAAATTTGACTTCTTGGATCTCTTGGATTCTTTTCCAAATGATTCGCTCACTTGGTTATATAGGCGCGTGCCCTTTCCAAGTGACATGTCCCTTCATCATTGAGTCAATGCACCCCTTTCGGTTGTTTTTTCCACTTAACATTTCTGAGTCGACATGCCAAAGGGCACGCTCCCTTTTCTTGGGAATGCTCTTCCTTGGCCGACTCCCTCATTTTTGGTTTTGAGTGCCCAAGTCTTTTTCACATCCATTCGTTGTTCAACCACTTGGCTTAGCATATGGTGCAAGTCTTCCTTGGTCCACATCTGTCACACGTTCCTTTCGTTAACTCCCCTTGGTGTGCACCCAAGGTGTGGAACTTTCACAATCCTTTGGTCCAACTTTCTGTCAGTTGGGTGCTCATGCTACTAGAACACCCATCATCCAACTATTCATCTTTTGGTGAGGGAACCCATGGATTCCATGGGGCACCCACCCAACTTGCCACTTCGTTCATCACCCTCCATTGCAAGTCAATTCTTGGAAAGTTGTCTTTGGCACAACAACACCCAAAGATCTGAACTCACATATAAAGAGTCTGGGCACCCTCTAGCTCACCCAACTTGTCGTCTTAGCTCGTGGAAGGAGAGTGCTCACTCGACAAAAATCTTGGGGAGTTACATGGATGATGTTGTTCGAGATGCACTCATTCTTGTGCAAGAGGGAAAGCTAACATGCATTATCTTTCCCCATCGGTGGGATGATGTTGTTCAATATGCACTCTTGTTTGTGCAAGAGGGAAAGATAAAATGCACTAGCTTTCCTCAATGGTGGGATGATGTTTTTCAATATGTGCTCTTTCTTATGCAAGAAAAATCTAGCACATGATATTTTACCCCCACGGTGGGATGATGTTGTTTGAGATGCGCTCTTCCTTGTGTAAGAGGGAAATCTAGCATGTGAAAGCTTTCCTTCAGGGTGGGATGATGTTGTTTGAGATGCACTTGTGCTTGTGCAAGAGGGAAATCTAGCATGCCCTTGGTGGAATGATTTTATTCGAGATGAGATTGTGCTTGTGCAAGAGGGAAAGCCAACAAGTAATAGCTTTCCCCCATGGTGGAATGATGTTTTCCGAAATGCACTTGTGCTCGTGCAAGAGAAAAAGTGAGCATGCATTAGCTTTCCCCCATGGTGGGATGATATTTTCTGAGATGCACTCGTACTTGTGCAAGATAGAAATATAGCACGCAGTAGCTTTCCCCCACAGTGGGATGACGGTGTTCGATATGACCTCGTTCTTTTGCAAGAGGGAAAGCTTTCCTCCCCATTGGAACGATGTTGTTCAAAATGCACTTATGTTTGTGTAAGAAGGAAAGCTAGAGCGTATTACCTTTCCTACACAATGGAATGTTGTTGTTTGAAATGTGCTTGTGTTTGTGCAAGAAGGAAACTTAGAATGCACTAGTTTTTCTCCATAGTGGTATGTTGTTGTTCGAAATCCATTTGTGTCGATGCAAGAAGGAAACCTAACGTGCAATAGCTTTCTTCCAAAGTGGAATGTTGTTTAAAATGCACTTGTGTATGTGCAAGAAGGAAAATTAACACACTCTAGCTTTCCTCCACAATGCAATGTTGTTGTTTGAAATGTGCTTGTACTTGTACAAGAAGGAAAACTAGCAAACGTTAGCTTTCCTCCACAATGGAATGTTGTTGTTTGAAATACGCTTGTGCATGTGCAAGAAGGAAAGATAGCATGCACTAGATTTCCTCCACCATGGAATGATGTTCAAAATGCAATTGTGTTTGTGCAAGAAAGAAAGCTAGCACATTCTAGCTTTACTCCATGATGGAATGATGTTATTTGAAATGTGTGTGTGCTTGTGCAAGAAGGAAAGATAGCATGCACTAACTTTCTTCCAAAGTAGAATGACGTTGAAAGGTAGTATGTGTTAGCTTTCTCCAAAGTGGAATGATGATGTTCGAAATGCTCTTGTGCTTGTGCAAGAAGGAAATCTAGCACACGTTAGCTTTCCTCTACAGTGGAAAGATGTTGTTCAAAATGCACTTGTGCTTGTGCAAGATGAAAAAATAGCACGTGCTAGCTTTCCTACAGTGGAATGATATTCGAAATGAACTTGTGCTTGTGCAAGATGAAAAGCTAGAATGAGCTTGCCCACCTCCATAATGAAATAATGTTGTTTGAAATGTGCTTGTGCTTGTGTAATATGGAAAGCTAAGACGCGTTAGATTTTCTCCACAATGGAATTATGTTGTTAGAAATGCACTTGTGCTTGTGCATGAAGGAATATAACATGCACTAGCTTTCCTCAACAATAGAATGTTGTTTAAAATTCCCTTGTACTTGTGCAATAAGGAAAACTAGCATGCATTAGCTTTCCTCCACAATGACATGTTGTTGTTCGAAATGCGTTTGTGCTTGTGCAAGAAGGAAATCTAGCATGTGCTAGATTTCCTCTGTAATGGAATGTTGTTGGTAAAAATGCACTTGTGTTTGTGAAAGAAGGAAAGCTAGCATCCACTAGCTTTCCCCCATAGTGGAATGATGTTCAAAATGTGTTTGTGCTTGTTGTTTGCACCCAATTCGTCACTAGGTGAGAAAATTAAGAGTGCTTACATGCCCAGTTGGGCTCTGCTAGGCATGACAGCTGTGAAAGGAAAGGTTAGAAAGAAAAACAACAAAGCTATTAACAAGAATTAAACTAAAACTAATTAAAACTACAAGCATATAAAACAAATGGAAAATGAGTACAAATGGACCAATATCACCAATGTATAAGCTGATCTATTGATGAAATCCAAAGGCACAAAGAAGAAAGGGGACTTGGGTCCCTTCTTTCTCCAATGGAAGGCTCTTGAGTTCCTCACTTGATTTCTCTCCTTACAATGAAAAGATGAACATGTGGGTGAAAGAACTCCAAGCTTATTCACTCAAGAGAGGGGTGAATAGCTCTATGAAATGAAGCTTGTGATGTGTATTGCCAAAGAATGAGTCCTTAGCAATCTCAGCAGCATAACAATACAAAGAATTCCTTGAGAAAATGGTGGTCATTCATGGCTTTTTATAGCCAAGCATTGGATCATTATGTAACCTCTTTAGAATGTGAAAAGGGGCTCTTTAGGGAACAATTAGGTCTTTTACAAGCCCACCATGAGGATTGAGCTCGGATTTGGTGTCAAATTGACTTGGGAGCTGATCCATTAGTGGTTGGGAGGCCGACCAATTTCAATAAATGCGTCGTTTAGAAGGCGCACGGGTTTTTCGCCCAACAGCCGCGCCTTGTGCACATATGCGTGCTTTGTACATGGTTGTTACGCGCATACATGCGCGCACCCAGATGATGTAAAGCGCCTTTCAAATTTTTGGTCATTTTGTATAGTTTTTTGACCCTTTTGCAATGCTGAGGAATTAATCTTGTGCCATGAATGACTTTTTTCCTATTTTGACGATGCGGAGTTCTTGTCGCCATGTGCGGACGAAATTTCAGTAATAAAAGATGCCCCCTGATGGATGAGGTTAGGAGCAAAACGTATAGCCGAAATCCATCAATGTTTATTTGACTGAGAATGGTGTTTTAAGGGAGAGCAAGAGTGGGACCGTGTAGAGCAATCCTTTGGAGAAGAAAGGAACCTGTAGAACCTGACCTTCTACAAGGTGCGTAACAATATACAACTGTGTACAAATGAGGCGGGCATGCCCCATGCTCGTATGATGTAACTCTGAAAAAAGATGATGGAAATGTTGATGTAGACCACTGCAGCGCCCTCAGGGGCAGAATGATAAAGGCAGAAGACAATTCTGCAAAGGAACATACTCTGAACCATCGGTAATGGTTGCGGAAGTAAAAAACGACGGTGATGTGGGCATTGGTAGCCCTACCAAGTTCAGAGGTCTTCGGCAACGGATAACAAAAACTGCAATAGTCGCAAAGTAAGACCCACCACAACATGAGAAAGTGTTGGCGTAGAATGTTATGGGGTTCAATGACATCAGGGAGCAATGGTGTTTCCCCCTGTGCCGTCCGAGATCTCTCATTAAATGGTAAATGAGAATCAAGATATTGTCTCCCTTCTGGAAAATTGTGCTGATGTCGACAAAAGGGAGACGCGACTCCCAGAAGCAACGGGCTTCACGGAATCTACTATGGTGATGAAGTGGCAGAGGTACATGGACGAAGTCAAGAAGTGTGAAGACTCAAGACTGCCCTTGGCTGGAGAATGTGTGAGACAAACAGTGGTTGCAACCATGTGACAAGGTCGAGTGTCAGGGGGACGCCAAGACCGAGGATAAGTTGTGCCAGAGGCGGGACAAGGTGAACAAATTCAGAGGGTAGAGGTAAGTGATCTGGGTAGTACTCTGAAGATATAGACGATGCTGGTGAGGGTAAATGAGAAGTAATGCTCCAACCAAAGGTGACATGGGTTGCGTGTGGCCAAAAGGAAAGCAGGTCACCAACGGTGACGACAAAAGTAAATAACGGAAAATAAAGGGGTTTGTACAATAAATAATGAATAAATTTGGGAAAGATGTACAAATACAGAAACGGGTGCCCCAGTGGGAAATGAGTGCCCCAGGTAGGGCAGAAATTTCTTGGAAAACTGATGAAGGGTGGGGGCCCCATTGGCAAGTTTCTGTATGAGGTAGGTGAAACGAAGATAGGTTCGTAGATGGGCAAAGTGATGGTGAATGAAATGGTGGGTTCATGATTCTGCGGAGGTGCAGGTAAAAAAGAAGATAACCATAAAGCGATGTGCTGGGAGTCCATATGGGAAATCTAGCAAAATGAGGAGAAGAAGTATGTGGTTGATTCGCAACATGATGAAAGACTACCGGGACTCCCATCCCTAAGGGGTAATAAAGAGCAGCATGAGTGTCAGAAGTGAAAAAAGGTGCTATGAATGAGATGACTCATGTGGGTAAGAAAACTACTGGGTACCAGTACCAAAAATGCAAATGGAGGTGTGAGTACTGCAGAGCCGGAAATGGGTATCCTAAAGGCCAAAATCAGGGGGTGTGACTGGGAATGTAAATGCAATACAATGGGAGAGACTACATGCTAGTGCTGAGTATATACCTGAAGGAATGATGTGAAGAGATGAGGACCAAGTACATGCACACAGAACAACCGAATACCCAAAGTGAAAAATATCTGAAGATAATAACAAATATGAACATGTATTAGATAAATGTGACAATGCACGTGCGTACCTGGTCATGATATGAAAAAAAGGGTGCCCCGGGGGCTCAGGATAAAAAGTGGCCCAGGGACAGCCATGATGTAGGTGGCGGGATGCTGATCCCGTGGCTGAAGATGGTTCGAAAAATGGACACCATGGGCTCCCGGAATGGTGAGTGGAAGTTTGGCAAAAGGCCTATATATAGCTGTAGGGCCCACATTGCCACCTTATTTGTACCTGCTGCTACAGTGAGTTTTCGAGCAGATTCAGAGGAGATTGAGTGATTCCGGGAGCACGAGGTACCCAATCGACGGCGTGCGAGTGTCAGGTTAGTGGTCTAATCATCCTGCATAGCTATAGGTTTCCAATTTGTGGGTAGGGTAGGTACGAGGGGTCGTACGGGGGTTTTGGGGGGTTTTTTGATAGGGTGTGGGCCCCAATGCGCGGGCGACTCAGTGGAAGGCGTGCATGTGTGCGTGCCTGTACACTGAATACACGCGCATTAATGCGTGTGCGTAGGAATTTAAGGTGCGCCCTAGGGGCGCGCCTGTAAAGTAGACAAGCGTGCATGAGTGCGCGCCTGTGGGGTGAACAGGCACGCTCACGAGCGCGCCTGTGGGTATGAAAGGCGTGCCCTAGCGTGCGCCTGTAATGTGAACAGGTGCGCTCACGAGCGCGCCTGTGGGAAAAATAGGCATGCACACATGCACACCTGTATAGTGAACAGGTGTGCATGTGTGCGCGCCTGTGGGTGGTAAAACCACGCCTTTGAGGCAAGGTTTTAGGGTAAAAAAAATTAGCTTATTTGATGTATTGGATGATTGCCTAAGCTAATATAGGACTCTGGGTTGTGTGCAGGTGGCGAGCAGGGATCATGGATGTGCGATGGCGTGAGAGAGACTGGTCACAACTATGAGATGCTGTGGCCAATGCACAGCCTGTCGTTCGAGAAGCTTTAGCAACTAGTGGGTTGCTAAAGTTCTTTGAGTTCCCATTGATACGGTCACAGGAGTATTTTCTCCAGTTTCTAATCGAGATGTGGAGCCCAGATCAGCACTGCTTCCTCATGCGAGGAGAGCAGATCCCCTTCACTGCGGTGGAGGATGTCTACTTCTTGACGGGGCTCCCCTTCCGGGGAACACCGTTGTCGGAAGATCCTGTGCTGCCAAGAGACACCCATCTGCGGACTGTCGTCGAGCGATACTGCTCAAGTGAGCACTACATGACCGGGACGTCAGTGAGCATCAGTGGGATAGATGCCCTGTTGCATCGTTGTATAGCAGCGATGATAGTTCGGGTGTATGGGTCCCGAGCGACCCATCGGATTAGTGGTGGTGAGTTGTTCTTAATGGAGAGGGTGGTGGCGGGCCGTGAGCGGTTCGCCTGGGGTTTGACCTTGCATGCACGGATGATCGCGCAGCTGGACCGTTGTCAGTCCACAGGCATCGGGGAGTTTGCATTTGGCTCCATCTTGGTGGCCTATTTCTTGGAGAGGGTGTCGATGCTACGCCCGAGGGTGCTACTGGAGGCACCATGGGTACGAGAGCCGCGCTTGAGGCGGTGGTCACAGATTTTGGTTCGCCACGGTGGTGGCGAAGGCGGGCACTACTTTATTGCGCAGGCAGCGCAAATATGGCGGCAGATGTCGCAGGTTATACTCCAGTTCCCTTATGTTGGGGTGGACTTCCGGGGGGACCCGGATATGGTGCTGCCTCCTGGGGAGGTGTTCGACCATAGAGGTATGTTGTGTAATTGTATGTTCTGATTTATGCTATGATTTTGATATACCAGTTCAGATGTGTGATGTATGGATACTGATATGATCTGTTGTTGCTTGTTTTGTGCATGTGTAGATTTGGAACCTCGCGGGCGTGAGGTGGAGTTGTACAGACTGTCGATGCATCCAGAGGGGAGACGGCCACGTGGAGAGAGACGCAGATGGGATGAGGCGGCGGGGAGACCTGCAAATCCTGCGAGACCGGCGAGGAGGCATCGTTTTGATGACCCTGGTGCGGGGCCATCACATGCTCCTCCGACAGCGGCGGTAATGAATGCGGTTTTGTATTGATCGGCTGGGTGGATTTGAATTTGGTTATAGCCAGAAAATCCATCCATAAAGGAGAGAGCCTCGTGTCTGGCACAGTCATCGATAATATGATCGATGAAAGGCGTTGGGAAGTTGTCCTTTGGACATGCGTTATTGAGATCGTGAAAGTCAATGAAGACGCGAATAGAGCCCTGTTTTTTGTCGACGAGTACAGGGTTGGAAACCCATGACGTATAAGCGATGGGGTAAATGAATCCGGCCGTCCGCAATTTGTCAATTTCGGCTTTGATAGCCGCGACCTTAGATGGGTGTAGCGGTCGCTGTTTCTGGTGAACTAGTGTGATGTCAGGCCAGGTGTCGATGCGATGCTCGACGATAGAGGGATCGAGGCCAGGCATCTTTGTGTATGACCAGGCGAAGATATCCCTATATTCCTGGAAGAGGGTTTTGTATGCGGCGATTTCCTGTGGAGTACAAGCGGCTCCAATGATGATTTCTTCGACTATGCCAGGTTTGATGGAAATGTCGATTTTGATGGTGGGGGAAATGTTGGCCAAATTACCTTCTTCAAAAGCATCGGGTGCAGGAATAGGATTTTTGAACCAATCGATAGGCCCGGATGGGATAAAATCTTTGGTTTCGACCGCATAAATGGGATTGAGGCCAGGAGGCATGAGGGCTTCTTGTGGAAGGAAGAGTGCACGATGATGTAGTGCGTCCCAGGGAGAGTCCGGGTGTTGTAGCTCTTCCAGTATTTCTTCGTCGCATTGGAAACGATGGGAATATAATGGATCGTGAGGAGTGATCTCAGTGACAGTGTGGTTGCCCCCTGCTGTAGAAACAAAGGGGGTAATGATAGGAGAGGGCGAGGTTTCACTCGTCATAAACCATATATTGAGGTATTGAGGGGTACCCGTAGTAGTGGGATGGGAAGTCTCTGGCGGGGAATGAGCAGGAGAGTTGGGAGGGTTACGGGGTAAATCCTCAAAAATGTCATCTAGGAACCAAGGAGGTGTCAGAAGTGCCTCGGGTTCGGGTGAAATGATATGAAGATCTTCAAATGGTGCAGATATGTCAATGATTGTCGCTGCGGGTTGGTGATGTAGGGCTAACTGACGTCACCGATATTCGATGATCATAGGACATTGGTATGTAAAATGAGCCAATGAATCGCAAAGAGAGCAAGGGCATCTCATGCGTTCATTGACTGAAGTGGTGACATAGCGAATGTCAATGATTTTTGTTGTGGAAGACATGGCAGGGCGTGGGTTGTTCTGAAAGTCTTGGCTTATGATAGCTAATGCCTATCGAAAATGAGGCAGTGCTGGACAATGATGGGTGTAATGGCCATACTCAGAACAAATGGCACACGCGAACTTGGTTTTCAACCCTTTACTACTGGAAGGTTGAGTGGTAGAAATAGTAATGGGTGGTGTGGGGGTTGGATTGGGGTGAATCAAATTCCTTAATTCCGGTAGTGATGGGCAGTTGTTGGTTTGGTGACCTGCTTTGTCACACAAGGCGCAAGGTGGTGGGATGCGTGGAGGAAGTGGAGCTGTGGGCTCCTTCTTCTGTCGCCTGCCCCCGGCTGCGGTAGGGGGGGTAGGGAGTATGGGGGTAGTGGGGGTAGTGGGAGTGATGACAGGAATCGTCATGGGGAGTCCTTCCTATGGGCGAGGGACCATCTCAGGTGGATGTAAGTACCACACTGGGATTGCTAACACCATATTGGGTAGTGTGAGCGTTGCTGCTACCTGGAAAGATTCTATACCGGGTGGAGGGTAAAAGAAGGGAATTTGAGTGAGGGTTCGGGGAACTATTTCCCAAATGGGACTAGGCCCTTAAGGGGATGTGGATTCATGGATCGTAGGGATCGATGAATGCATAGGAGGCTCATGTGGGAGTGGTGCGACTGTTGAGACGTCAGGAATGACTAAATCCTCCTGAGGAGGACGAGCGTCCTCTTGGAGAGTTTCTTTAGAGGAAACAAAGCATACTTGGCTAGGGGGAAGGAGTGGTGGTGCTCCATGGTACGTCCCTAATAAGGATGGATCTTTGAAAATACTAGGACCCATCTCGATGAGTGGATATACATCTTTGTTGGTGTGAATGAGAGGAAGAATGTTATCGAGATTGGCAGATGGGTTAGGCTCGTAATGTGAGACTTGGTCGATGGTCACAATCTTCCCGTTGTGAGGGAACATGATTGTTATAAAGACTGATGATGCCACTGCCTTCATAGCATACATGTAGGTATGGCCAAACAAGATATTGTAATCGAGTTGGGCGTCGATAACTTCAATGTCAATGAGAATGGTTTTTCCCCCGAGTTCTATAGGGACATTTTGGAAGAGCCCTTCGGGGGACGATGGTCTCCCGTCATAAGCTCGCAATGTGATGGCGGAGGGTAAGAGGTCTAGGGAACCAAGTTTTTGCCATACTGTTTTGGACATGATGCATGTAGATGCCCCTTCATCGATGATACATCGATGGACGGTGATGTTTTGTATTTTGACTGGTATTTGAATAGCAACTACGGCAGGAAGACGCGGTTCGCAGCTATCAAGATCAAAGGTGATGAGTCGAGTATCGGCGGGGTCGACTGCGCCCAAAGCGGAAAGTAGTGATTTCCGCTGAGTAGGACAAGTCTGGAGGACTTCCAGAACTGACATGGCAGCCGGAGATTGTGCTAAGTCATCTACCAAGCTGTAGTTATGAGCGGCCCTAGCCTGTGGGTTGTGGACATTCCTGTGCAATGGGATGCAATGGATGCGTAATGGTGGTTCGGTGGCAGGGCGAGGGATCACCAACGAAGGTCCTGTCAGTGTCGGGTTTGTCTCTGAAGAGATGGGAGTAGACTCAGCTGTTGTAGGATACTGATGATTGTGTGTTTGCAAAAGAATTTCTTCCTCACTGGTGAGGAGAATTGTTCGCTCTGCTGGATTGTTGGGATTGTGGTATTGGGCCACCTGAGGTGGGGGATGTTGCGTGTCCTGCTGGGTGTTTATGACACCTTGATGTGGGATAGGATTTTTCAGTATGGCGGGAGGTGGTTGTTGCGCATATTGTTGTTGTGCCTTCTGCGGGGCATGTTGCGTAGGAGGAGGGGGGAGGCTTCCAGAGTCTTTCAACCTCTTGAAATCAACGATCTATGGGAAATGGTGAGTGTAATGACCATATATGCCACAAAGAGCACAAGGGTGGATAGTTTTAATAGTATTCTTCCCTGGGCATTTGTTGTTATTTCCCCCTTGGGGGTTTTGGTTCCCTTGGTTTTGATTGCCCCCAGTGGGTTGGTGTTGTGGGGGTTGAGTCCCGCCTTGACTAGGATTGTTGTTATTCCTGTTCCTTCCTTTCCTCTTGGTGTTGTTTGAAGGATGAGTTGGATTGGCTGTGTTCAACTGTTCAAAATTTTGATATTGTTGGGCAGCAGAGGGTTGAAATAAATTCACCCCCGTATGAGGATGTGGGGGAGCCATGGGTTGTGGAGGACCCAGAAAGGGAAAGTAAGGGTTCTGTGGTGGTGTGGCTCCATAAGGTACATAGGAAGGTGTGGCGCTTTCGCTAGTACTATAGGGTGATGTGGAGGGGGGACCACTGGTGGTTGGAGGAGGTTGATGTATGGAGGGTGCTGGTGGTGGTCCACTAACGGGTGGAGGTATAGCAACAGGGTATGGTTGTTGATAAGGGGGTGGGGGGTAGTAAGAAGTGACCCCATATGCTGGCGGGTACTGAGGAGTTCCATACATCAGTGGTGGTTGGGGTTGTGGACAATGGTGTGTGGTGGAACCTATTAGCCCGTCTGCTGAGTGAGACATCCCAGGTTTGTCTTGACCAAATGGCACAGGTTTGGGAAGATCAGGAAGTACCGTATATAAGTATCTTGACTGTGCATAAATGATACAGGAGAATCTCTCCATGCAGCCAGCCAACCAGCCATGTCAGAGTGCACGCATTCAAAGGATGAAGGGAGGCGCAGCCTCATTTATATTTGTATTGAATGTAATAAAATGGTTTAGGCTGGTGAGCCATAGGAAGCCGTGCTTATACAGGCGGTGTTTAGGATCGACCTTTATGGTAGATCTGGCTGAGATCTAGTTCTAGATAGCAGACTAGACAGCCCATTTATTGTAATTGATTGTAAATTAATTAGAGTAGGTAAATCCTGGAGGGAAGCGCTAAGAGCACCTCAGGTAAAAGAGATAGAAAGATCTCATTTTTGAGTAGTGGAGAGGTACATGTAGATAGAATGCATGTAGAGATGAGGAGAGCTCGGGAACACCTTGTAAAATATACAGGCATTTTCCATTATTAATACCGAGCAGTTTTTCCTGCACCAGTCTGTCATTATATGCATGTCTGTATGTGTATGTTCATTATATGCTGCAATTGTGTATTGTTATCATGCATTTGAAGGGGGTTGGTTTGATTTCAGGATTGGGAGGTCTTTGAGGGTTCATTCCATGAGGGCGTGAAAGAGTGTTGAGACTCTGAATACCGGTGCACAGAGGATGCGCTTCTGAACTCGTGAGGAGTCAGACAAAGACGTGCTGAGAGCACCAGCCTTGAAGTCAACAATTCATACAAAGGGAGGACTTTGGGGTTACTGAACACCCCAATAGTCAAGGCAGTGTAGCTGAGACACTGTTGTGGACATAACCTATTAGGAGTTCTATAGAATCTCTACCTAGAGTGTATCGATCGTGTGTACTGAGGTGCACGGAGGAAAGAACTCGGCTGTGAGTTCAAGAAGACTAGAATTCTGTTGAGGATTCTGAGGAGCTCCATTTGGAGGACGTCGAGCGAAGTGCGTGAGTGCATAGAGATAGAGAAATTGTTGGGTGTTCTGTGCCAGAGATACCCCATCGAAAGGGCGTTGAGAGAGAGCGCAGATAGTCAGGAGGAAGAACTCTGTGAGTTCTATCATCTGAAGGAAGCATCCACTGAGGGAGCTTTCACTGGGTTACTGAATACCCAGAGCACTCGACAATAGGTTGCTTGAGTTCGAAGACTGCCAGGGGCATCGTATTCTCCATCTATGGGAGAAAGAGCGAATGAGTTTCAATTGTTTCTCGGTCTGAGCCAGGAGATTCCTGCATAGAGTGCAGTGGAATTCCTCCGCATAGAGTGCGTTGAGGGGCTCATAGTTAAACTCTCATTTTCGTTTACCAGGAATTACATTCGATTCTTAGAGTCATGCAGGAGAGGTGTAGTCCAGGGTTGAAGTCTCAGAATTCAGTCTGAGTACAAGTGACAGGGACTCCTCTTGCAGAGAGTGCACAGAGTCTGAGAGATCCAACATTCCGAGAGCATTGAGGTCAAACACAAACAGTGTACGCGAGGAGTCTCTAGAGGAATCGGAGGACTTAAGCTCAGGAGGGATAGTTCCATGGTGAAGACTTTGGGAACAGACCCAGGAGGAGCTCGAACCGAGAGAAGCTTTGGAGCAGGAAAATTCTCCAAGGAGGTCCATCAACGGACAGGATTCGCGTCGGAGGATCGCGAAATCCCACTGACCGTCGGATCGTGGAGAAATTGCGCAGGAGTTAGCCCAAAGGCGCAGAAGGGAACCGACCATCAGATATTGGCATATCGGCTTCGACATTTGACGAGGCAAGAGTTTCGTGCTCATTGAAATCGCGAGTTGCAATTTCCCAAATCAACGGGAGCCGTTGATCAGGACAATGATAGGTGGCGCGCAATCCTGAGAAGTCAGACTTCGGGGTTTCGGCGTTCGGCGTTTCGGGGTTTTCGACCATGATGAAAACTTGTATCGTGGATTCGCGATCCACAAAATCTCGAAGTGACGTGGCATGTGGGACCGCGGTTTCTAGTGGAGTACAGGTGGAAGCACATCGACATATTGGGGATCAAAGTCCCGATAGAAGGAAGAGGTGGAGGTGTCGAATCCACACGTGCCATCGCATATCGACATATTGGAGTTCGGGGTTCGGGGATTCATAGTGTAAGTGAATCACTATTTCATATCGGCCGATTTCCCGATAGGGAAAGCCCCAACGGAACTGAGTGTTGACTCGTTGACCATCAGGATTCGGGGAAGTGAGAGACCCGATCTCGTGGGTGTTAACTCGCGAATCCGTGAGTTTCGATTTCCCGATTCGCGAAGGGGAGATCGCCGAAGGAGGATACTGTGGGTAACTCCCGAGGGGAGTTGGAAGAGAAATTGACTCTTCGGGCCATGTGTAAGAAGGTCCTGGTGGGAGCAGCCGTGCCGTCGAGGGCAGGTTGGCATCAAGTGGTATCAGAGCGGGATATCATCTGTACATTGCACGTGAAGGAAGACAGAGCATTGGAGGACTCTGTGAGGACTGCTTGTAGGTAGACAACAGTCCATAGACAGTCAGCAGGACTGTAGGAGGATGAAGCTGAGCATCAGGATTGCTGGAGTGACAGCAGCAGATCTGTCGAGGGGACAGATAGACACAGCAAAATGGCTACTAAAGGCCATAGGAAGAAAAGCAAGGCATAAAAGCTTGCAGAGGAAGCAAAAAATACTAGAGACCTCTATGAATTAAAATCAGACATAGAGAAGATGGAACTGCGGATGCGGCAGGATAGGAGGAGGAGACGACTGCACGAATTGCAAATAGAGAAGGAAAAAGTGAAATGGCCAGTCAAGCAGCTGATGGTCATAAGACAACGTAGGTTGTTGAAAAGATGGTTGAGGTATGCTGAGAACCTCAGGGCCACAAAAGAAGACATGATTTGTTATTGTTGGCCAGAGACAGGGAAAAGTCTCGATGGCGATGATGATGATGATAATTGGAATAAATTGGAATCAGCTGATGGTTTCAAATACTGTCGGTTGGGCAGAAAAGAAGAAATTCCAGTTTGCCAGGAGGGCAACGAATTGGGATCAGTTGAGGATCTCAAAGACTGTCGTGAGGACAGCCAAGGAATTTCGCATTGCTAGCTGTGCAATGATCAGAGATCACTACGAGGTCTCGAAGATTGCCAAGAGGGCAGCAGAAACGTACTAAGCTGCCTGGAAGGCAGGGATGAAAAATTGAGACGGTCCGAGAGTCTCTTGGACTCAAGGGAGAGTTCAATTCAGCAAAGGTTGCTGATGAATATGGGATCGGTTGATCTCATAATCTGCCAGGGAAGCAGCAGTGGAAGCATCCCATATGGCTAGATGGGCAGGGATGATTTGAGAAGTCAGGTTCAGCCAGGAGAGCTAACAGAGCATATAAATTCGCAAGAAGATCAGCAGATGAAGCTGATAGGAGAGGAGGAACATCAGGATGGTATACTGATGATTGGGGGAGTTTCAATATTCCTACCATCTGCCCAGGAGGAGGCAGAAAATTCTGTTGTACATGCAATAATAACAGAGCAATCAAATTTGGAGATGATTGTTGAAGAAGAAGAGTTGGAGCAGGCATCTGGGACTGCCCAAGCAGATGCAAAAAAGAATGAGTGTTCGGAGGGACAACTCAAAAATTTCAGCCAGTAAGCTGAAGGACTTGTAGCACTGAAGTTGACAACAAAAGCTCAAGCGGGAGCAAAAGAGGAAGATGAGCAGTCTAAGGAATGGCTCAACATTTTCAACACTGAAGCTGAAACCAATGCAACAGGGGATATTTCAGGAGCAGAAGGAGAAAGTGGGCATTCCGAGGAATGGCTCAGCATTTACAGCCGTGGAGCTGAGAGGAATGCAACATGGGAATTTGTAGAAGAAGAGAAAGAAGTTGTAGCACTGAAGCTAGTAGCAAAAGGTGCCGAGGAGCAGGCAGGAAAATTTATTACTCCATGGGAGATGGAGCTGGAGATTCTGGAGGATTGGATGAACAATCTAGAGCCAGCAAGAGAAATGACAGAATGTGAGCTGTCAGAAAAGAGGATGACTGAGCAGCAGGTCAGTCAGGAAGAAACTGCAGCACTGGAGACTGCAGTAAAGTGGCGATTGAGGGCCACAGATGAAAAAGAAGAAGGTGGTATCGGAGATCATGATGATCTGTCCATTGGCCAAAATCTTTTGCAGCTGAGGAGACTGCAAAGGCAGAGCCATCCACAGGAGCAGCTGGACCGAGAGATAGAGGACATCAGAAGGCTGATGCTGAGGTCAGCGCAGATTACCAGTGAAGAGAAGCTGGGTAGAGAAAAGGCAGCAGCAGCAGTAGCGCAGCGGAAGCAGCAGCAACAAAATGGAGCAGAGGAAAAGCTCCAAAGAATTGTCTGGGACCCAGGTGGATTCCAACAGCTACAAGGGAAGCTCATGAGCAGGAGCTTGTGATTTTTGCAGCTATGGAGTATGATGCAGGAGCATCTCTCCATGCATCCAACCAACCGGCCACGTCAGAGTGCACGCATTCAAAGGATGAAGGGAGGCACAGCCTCATTTATATTTGTATTGAATGTAATAAAATGGTTTAGGCTGGTGAGCCATAGGAAGTCGTGCTTATACAGGCGGTGTTTAGGATCGACCTTTATGGTAGATCTGGCTGAGATCTAGTTCTGGATAGCAGACTAGACAGCCCATTTATTGTAATTGATTGTAAATTAATTAGAGTAGGTAAATCCTGGAGGGAAGCGCTAAGAGCACCTCAGGTAAAAGAGATAGAGAGATCTCATTTTTTAGTAGTGGAGAGGTACATGTAGATAGAATGCATGTAGAGCTGAGGAGAGCTCGGGAACACCTTGTAAAATATACAGGCATTTTCCATTATTAATACAGAGCAGTTTTTCCTGCACCAGTCTGTCATTATATGCATGTCGGTATGTGTATGTTCATTATATGCTGCAATTGTGTATTGTTATCATGCATTTGAAGGGGGTTGGTTTGATTTCAGGATTGGGAGGTCTTTGAGGGTTCATGCCATGAGGGCGTGACAGAGTGTTGAGACTCTGAATACCGGTGCACAGAGGATGCATTTCTGAACTCGTGAGGAGTCAGACAAAGACGTGCTGAGAGCACCAACCTTGAAGTCAACAATTCATACAGAGGGAGGACTTTGGGGTTACTGAACACCCCAATAGTCAAGGCAGTGTAGCTGAGACACTGTTTTGGACAGAACCTATTAGGAGTTTTGTAGAAGCTCTACCTAGAGTGTATCGATCGTGTGTACTGAGGTGCACGGAGGAAAGAAATCGGCTGTGAGTTCAAGAAGACCAGAATTCTGTTGAGGATTCTGAGGAGATCCGTCTGGAGGACGTCGAGTGAAGTGCGTGAGTGCACAAAGATAGCAAAATTGTTGGGTGTTCTGTGCCAGAGATACCCCGCCGGAAGGGCGTTGAGAGAGAGTGCAGATAGCCAGGAGGAAGAACTCTGTGAATTCTATCATCTGAAGGAAGAATCCACTGAGGGAGCTTTCACTGGGTTACTGAATACCTAGAGCACTCGGAAATAGGTTGCTTGAGTTCGAAGACTGCCAGGGGCATCGTATTCTCCATCTATGGGAGAAAGAGCGAATGAGTTTCAATTGTTTCTCGGTTTGAGCCAGGAGATTCCTGCATAGAGTGCAGTGGAATTCCTCCGCATAGAGTGCGTTGAGGGGCTCATAGTTAAACTCTCATTCTCGTTTACCAGGAATTACATTGGATTCTTAGAGTCGTGCAGGAGAGGTGTAGGCAAGGGTTGAAGTCTCAGAATTGAGTCTGAGTACAAGTGACAGGGACTCCTCTTGCAGAGAGTGCACAGAGTCTGAGAGATCCAACATTCCGAGAGCGTTGAGGTCAAACACAAACAGTGTACGCGAGGAGTCTCTGGAGGAATCGGAGGACTTAAGCTCAGGAGGGATAGTTCCGTGGTGAAGACTTTGGGAATAGACCCAGGAGGAGCTCGAACCGAGAGAAGCTTTGGAGCGGGAAAATTCTCCAAGGAGGTGGATCAACGGACAGGATTCGCGTCGAAGGATCACGAAATCCCGCTGACCGTCGGATCGTGGAGAAATTGCGCAGGAGTTAGCCCAAAGGCGCAGAAGGGAACCGACCATCGGATATCGGCATATCGGCTTCGGCATTTGACGAGGCAAGAGTTTCGTGCTCATTGAAATCGCGAGTTGCAATTTCCCGAATCAACGGGAGCCGTTGATCAAGACAATGATAGGTGGCACGCGATCCTGAGAAGTCAGACTTTGGGGTTTCGGCGTTCGGTGTTTCGGGGTTTTCGACCACGATGAAAACCTGTATCGTGGATTCGCGATCCGCGAAATCCTGAAGTGACGTGGCATGTGGGACCGCGGTTTCTAGTGGAGTACAGGTGGAAGCACATCGGCATATTGGGGATCAAAGTCCTGATAGAAGGAAGAGGTGGAGGTGTCGAATCCACACGTGCCATCGCATATCGGCATATCGGAGTTCGGGGTTCGGGGATTCATAGTGTAAGTGAATCACTATTTCATATCGGTCGATTTCCCGATAGGGAAAGCCCCAATGGAACTGAGTGTTGACTCGTTGACCATCAGGATTCGGGGAAGTGAGAGACCCGATCTCGTGGGTGTTAACTCGCGAATCCGCGAGTTCCGATTTCCCGATTCGCGAAGGGGAGATCGCCGAAGGAGGATACTGTGGGTAACTCCCGAGGGGAGTTGGAAGAGAAATTGACTCTTCGGGCCATGTGTAAGAAGGTCCTGGTGGGAGCAGCCGTGCCGTCGAGGGCAGGTTGGCACGAGTAAATGAGGTCATATTGTTGAGCCTTGCTAATGGCTTCCTCTTCGGATTGTGGGAAGGTGGAAGCTACATCCTTACCAAGGAGAGCGACAAGTGATCTAAGAAACCAGTCAAGACATTGCTGCTTGGTGGTTTCTACTTTACATAAACTACGTCGCCTACGCCACTCATGAATGTGGTCAGCGATGTGGGTGGCTGAGGTCTGCTTGAAGTTGGACAGTAGTTCAAGACCATTGTCATGGCGGATAGGTAATTGGAAGAAAGTTAAGAAGGCTTTGGCCAAGGATTCAAAGGTCGTATGGGACCTTGATTTTTCTTCGACATACCATTTGGCTGATGGGCCAGTGAGTGTGCATTGAAAAAGTCACAATCTGACGGAATCATCCATAATTCTATTGGAATAACAACATAGATGAAAGGTCATGACATGATTGGTGGGGTCATCCCCTGCCTTCCCTTCAAACTTCGGTATGTTTGAAGGAAGTTTGGTTGGCATTGCAGGCCATGTGGCATCATGCAATATAGGATCATTGGTGAGCTTGGTGAGATCCGGTATGTTGAGAGAGGACAAGTATGGCATCTGTAATGGGGTAGGAATGTTAGTTCCAGTCATAGTGTGTTGTGCACCTGATCCTTGATGGGGACTAGGTGGGTTGGTGCTTCCTCCTTGAGAGGAAGTGGGTCCCCTGCTTCCGTGTAAAGGAGAGCGAGTGACTGTGTGATCTTGGGAATTGGACCCAAGTAAGGTAGAACCAAGAAAAGTTGATCCTAAGATGGTAGCACTCACAAGGGTGTGTGAAGGAGGTACCGACGAACGAGTACGACCAGATACTCCCCCTAAAATAGGAGGAAGGTTGAGCAAGCGTCATGAACGACGGGGGTTCTGTGGTTCCCCTATGATGGCAGACTGATTGTGTGAAATGTGTGCAATAAATGGTGAGAGAAATATAGAACCAAGAGTCTTTGCTGTGACTGTTTTACACAATATATATATCAAAGTCAAACTGTAATCAGATGTGCATCATACATAAATGAGAAAGAAACATATATGTGGGTAAGAGGGCTTTTGTCCGCGTGGGGGAAAAAAAAGAAAGCAAATGCTTGTGTCCTAGAAGACATAACATCCTTCCTCTCAAATAGCACTGGATCTTCCAATAGCTCTCAACAGTGGGGTCTGAAGTCACTGGAAGAGACACTAGTGAAGAATGAAATAACTGGTTATAATGAGGGGTAGAGGGTGCAATATCCCGAAAGAGCTGGC
>ML797848.1:391441-408427 GCA_009831015.1 Picea engelmannii
TGGTATATATAGGAGACTAGGAGGTATAATTACAAATAATGGCTTAAAGATGACATAATTAAAATAACATTACTAATCTAAATTACAACTAATGGCCTAAAGCCGACATAAATAAAATAGCATTACTAATCTAATATGCCCCATTAAGGGGTAATGAGCCAATATTAGGGCTTAACACTAAACTATCAACTAAAGTTTGCAGGTGACAATTTTGGGGTAGCATTTTTGTAGATTGAAGCGGATGGTTGTTAGTCTGGACTTGCTATAGAAGCTTTTGAGTTTGTACAATCTAATGGCACATCATGATTTTATAGTTGATATATTTGGTAAGCTTTACTAGAATGATGACATGTACATTTTGCAAAATTTAACGAATGGCAAGCCATTGTTTTCCATGTAGCTCCACTTTATTGACTAGGTGGAAAGGAATTTTGACACACCAATTTATGCATACTTTTGTTTTGAACTACAATATCAGTCTCTTGTGACGTCCTTACAACTATTATGCTCTAAAGATATTGCCTAAAACCATAAGTGTCCTTTGATAATGTACAAAGGTACCATTGTATTACCTTTTATTGTTTGGATATTTTTACTTATTGAAAGTGAATTTATTTCATAATTTTCTTAGAGCCCACCAAGTTCCTTCCATGTTGCCTTTGTCTTTGGCTAGTAGAATATTTTCCTATAAACATGTTTTAATGCATGGTTAGATTAAACTTTCCATGTTGACATCATTGCATCATACATTAAATATATATAAAATATGGATTTTTATTAAACTTCTTTTTAATATCATTTTCAAAGACATTATTAAATTACTATGATTGGAGACTATTTTCTTAATTGTAAGGAAATCAATGAAATTACTCTTCTCATATGTTTTAAAGGGTGATAGCTCAATGGAAGAGCACCTGCCTCACAAGCAAGAGGTTGTTGGTTCGATTCCTCTGTGCCCTACAATAAATTAACATAAGATATTATAATTTATTTTAAGAAAATAATTTTTATGTTAATTTATGAAAATCAATGAAATTCTTCTTCTTTAATGTTTTAAAGGGTGCTAGCTCAATGAAAGAGAACCTGCCTTACAAGCAAGAGGTAACATAAATTAACATAAGATATTATAATTTATTTTAGGAAAATAATCTTTATGTCAATTTATCTTAGTGGTAAACCATTTTTTTTATACATTGTTTTATATATTGTCTCTAAAGAGACAAAATTCATATATTCTTTGGAGAGACAAAAATATTTGCATAGACTTGTAAATTTTGGTATTCTAATTTGGCATACAAAGTCATTTATTGACTTTTATTTCCCTATATTTTTCCACAAAAAAATTCTCTTTATATTCATAATAATATAAAAGTGTACATAATAGTCTTTTACGCCAAAAGAAGGTATTGGCTACCAAATATAAACTCAAAATCAAGTACCTTGTTGCTTGTAGCCAATCAAAACAAATATTGATGGAAAGAAAAAAGTGAACCTCCCACAATCATTTCCAGTTGTTTCATGAGTAAATAATACTACACCGACAAAAGATATGGGTCGTAAGCTCTCCAGAATTAATATAGACCTAACTGCATAGTGGGGCCCTCATGTCCCTCTTCACATAAGTAGTATGCAATGTATCTTGGATGCCTCTAGAGCGCTTGTTTTGATAGGTGACCCACCTCTTGATTTCTTTCCTTGTATATATGGCCGAACGATATGTCCCTAAACAGTTTGATGAGATCTGTTATTCTTTCTTTCTAACTCTCCAAGGTGACCATATGTAGCGTTCCTTTTCCTTTTAACCAGTCAATGACTATTCTTGAATCTCCAAGAATGATAATCTTAGATACAAATAGTTGAGAGGCTAAAGTTAGTAATGCCCAAACCCCTATAAGTTCATCTCTGGTGTTTGTTCCAACTCCATAGTTTATTGTCCACTTGTAAAACGTATGCTCCCTAATATTTATCACTCCACCCTCTCCATTGTGTTCACCGTTTTGTTGTGATGCCCCATCAAACCATCTAGTGATCTTTTGCCCAATCATCACTTCTTTTGGAGCTCTCCAGACTGGAGAATAAGTCTATTTTTTGTTGGCTTCAAGTGCAGCCAAAGCTAAGTGAATCACCTTCTGAAATGAAGGGAGACAAGATTAAAAAATAACTAAGTTCCTTTCTAACCAAATGTACCAGTAGATGTACATAGGTAATGTTTAGGCTGAACGGTTCTGAGCATACCAGCAGTTCATACAATCTAGTATTGTGGAACCATGCCACCTGATAATGTAAGGGTTCATCATGTTTAAATTATCCCATACCCAAGAGGTGAAAGAACAATGTACAAAACAATGATTAACCGACTCCCCATAATTCTTGCAAAGTTGGCATATGCTTGGTCCCACATGGCCTCTTATTTGAAGATTTTCCCAGGTAAGGACTTTGTATTCAGCGACCAACCAAAAAAATAGTTTTAGTTTTAATGGGAATTCCCAATTCCACATCATCTTTCTCCACCCACCAGTTATGGTCGTCCATTGTTTTATCATTATGGCATTATATGTAATAATATGGATTAATATATGTGATATGTAATTTTTGAAAAAAAAAACCATGTAAATAGAATTGCATTTCTTCGAAAAAAAACATAGAGTTAATTGATAATTAGTGCTAAGTGGACTATTTAGGCTCATTGGAGATGTGTCACAAATGAATGTAAAGCATTTGATTTTCCTCTCCATAATTTTTTGTAAATTTCTATTCTTAAATCAATTGAAATCATCCCATATAAGCCAACAAGACACATAATTATTTGTCGACTTTTATTTACTTATATGTATTAATATGAGTGCATAAATGTGATATATAATTTTTTAAATAAAACTCCATATAAACAGCAACACATTTCTTCCAAAAAAAACTTATAATTTCCTAATAATGAATGTTAAGTGGACTATTCATGGTAATAAAATATGGGTCATAAATGAATGACTTAGAACATTTTAAATTATAATGCATTTGATTTCTCAATCCATAACTTATTATAAATATGTATTCTTAAATCAATTATTTGTAAGTGCAATCATCTCATATAAGCCAATTTAAGGACAATAAATTCTATTTACCTAAATAATGCATTAATATGACATATAAATGTGATGTAATTTTTGATATAAAAATGCATTTCTTAAAAAAAACATAGATTTAATTGATAATGAGTGTTAAGTGGTCTATTTCTCATTGGAGATGTGTCATAAATGGATGTCTTTGAACTTTTTCACCCTATGAAATTTGATTTCCCCATCCATAACATTTTGCAAATTTGTATTCTTAAATCAGTTATTAGTAATATAAATCATTACATATAAGACAACAAGACACAAAACTATATATTGAATTTTATTTAATTATATGCATTTAATACATGTATAAATGTGATATGTATTTTTTAAAAACTCCTTACATTTCTTACAAAAATAATTATAATTAATTACCTAAGTGAGCTATTTAGACTCATGGGAGATGAGTCACAAATGAATGACTTTGAATACATGATTAAACTTGAAAATTAATATCTTAATTTTAATAATTTATTTGTGGTTACATTAAACATTAATCATTAATAATCAAAGAAAATTGGGACATACAAAGTTCAACCAAAAACCTTGAAAAATGTGTTTCAACATCTATTTCTTATGCATTCAAAATTCTTATCATTTTCTCCTCCTTTTGGTGAAAGTAATGCTCAACCA
This sequence comes from Picea engelmannii, assembly GCA_009831015.1. NCBI lineage: Eukaryota > Viridiplantae > Streptophyta > Pinopsida > Pinales > Pinaceae > Picea > Picea engelmannii. The sequence goes on from ML797848.1 coordinate 395,188, forward strand.
TAGTTGATTTTTCTATGGTGGGTTGACTCTATTACATCAAGCTAGTGGTTTTGTAGAACTGACAATGAGGAGAGATCTATATCCATTTCTTGCATACTACTCTTTGAAGACCCTTGCTTCCACTTCCTACTCCCAATGTTGGTTCTCAGAGGCCACTCACTTACTTCATTCCACACTAGGCATCTCAATAGATTGAATTCCTCTATGGAATATATTAAGGATTTATAAAAAACTCGATGTTGATGAAGTGCATGTAATAGAATTTTTCCAAATTTAATGAAATATGTGTTATGAGATTTTCATTGTTTATTGCGTACATGTTGATTAAATATCTAACCCATTAATCTGTAGATCAAATGCATGTGGAGTTCTTTGTTTGTATTTTGTGAATGCAGGTCAGCCTTGGGAGGAGAGTTGCAGTCAAAGAGTGACCAAGCATGAAGAAGGATCGATACCAAACGCCATAAATAAGGTATGTTCACTTGATCTTCTTAATTGTGTATTTGCTTGAGAATAATGGGGATTAGGTCTAGGATGATGGTAAAAAGTAGGAATCTTTAGGTATTTTTTGCATGCATGATAAAACCCTAAGTGCTAGTTTGTAGGGGGATTTCCCACTCACAACAAAATTGGCGACCATATTGGGGACTCTGTAGGGTTCTTTGGGGATTTTTTATTGGGTATTTTGAAATTGGTTTTACTTCCTTTTTTGAGTTTCTGCAAGAGTCTGGGTGTTCAGGGATTCTGGTTCTCAATACCATTACTCCCTGCCTTGCTTACCAGACTGTTTATTTTTCTATTTTTTAAAAACTCAGAGTCATACGCGCCCTGTAGAAGGGCATCTCGTGTGTGCATGCACCCTACCTTTAGTCAGCCCGCATATGTATGCAAGTTGCTGAAGTGTTAGTTGTGTGTCTGAAAATCCAGAAAATCCTTCTCAGGAAGAGGTAGTCATCCTCTCCCCTGTCAGAAGTGATCCTTCTCAGGGGTCTTCTAGATCCTTTCCTAGTCTCTGTGTGCATTCGGTAGTTTGGTAAGACCTTAGGTTAGCTTTGTTTTGCTAAATTTTTCTTGCCTCTTCTTTGTCAAAGTAAGTTTTTGCACCTTGAAGGGGTTCTGGTTTTCAATACCAGTACTCCCTTCCTGAGCTTAGCTTCTTGTCCTTCTTTTTTGAGGAGAAATAGAGGCACACATGAACTGTAGTGGGCCTTAATGCGTGCATATGCGCCCTACCCTTGGACAACCCGCGTGCATATGTTGGTTGTTGGAGTGACAATCACGTGTCTGTCTAGAAATTGTTTTTGAAGAGGCAGTCATCCTCTTTCTTGTCAAGAGTTATTTTTTCAGGGATTTTCTTGTTTGATTATAGTCTCTATCATAACAGTTTTAGCCTAGTTTGGACTCCGACATAGCTTGCTTTTTCATTAAAATATTTCTTTTGTTTCTTAGATTTTTTAACTTATTTTTAGCTTCAAATTTTGAGAATAATGGGGGGGCCATGAATCGTGCATTCATCAGTTTCTTTTAGAATATTTTGTTACTTCTGCTTTGATTGGAAGAAAAAAAAATAGCTTGTTAGTTCTCTTTCTTTCGTGGCATTTTCCTTGCATTGTTATTTGAAAAAGAAAAAGAAATTAGCATAGTGTTGTGTTTTCTTCTCATCTTAAAAGCATTTCAAAAGAAAAATAAGAAAGATAATCCTTCTTTGCTAGTGTTCTTATCATTTCTTTTTTCTGCAAGAGTCTTAACAACATCAGTTTCACTAGCGTACCTTTTTGAGTAAATCAAGCCAGTAAAAAGAATGCTAATTAAAATTTACTAGACTTTATGTTTGTAGGGTCCATCAACTAGATTAGGCTAGAGCCTTGATTTAGATTGGAGAGGAAACTCTTCAAGTCTATAAAACAAACATATGAGTCTGTGCTAAGGAGTGTAGAAGTCCAGTAACGTGGAAATTATCTGGGACCCCCCTCTAACACAGGGGCTAAACACGAGGTCGCGTGCGGAAAGGTAGCAGAGATAACCCATCCAAAGCCGGACCAAGCGTAGTGGAGAACACATATAGAGGAATTGTCTTGGTATTCTATTGATTGCATTTGCCATGGAGCTTCGTGGGTCTCAAATCTATTTGAGGTCCTCAATCATCTTCCGGAACACTTTCTTTCAACACCCTTGATAGGTTTTGGGCTTGATACCCTGCTCATTGTGGTCCACCTGACTGTCGACTGTACCCGCCTGGTGATTGTTCACAAGCTAGAAACCTAGTTGCCTTTATTTTAGGGACTTACACAAGTGACCGCGAGGGTATACCGCAGTACCTAGGGTAGACATCGGGCCACGTTTTGCAGAGTATACCCAAAGGGTGCTTCTGTATTCGAGTTGCACTTGCACTGGTAAGTTTCTCTAGTGTTGGTTGGTGTAATTATTCTTCCAACTAGTTAGTCGTTTGCTTGATTTTCCTTTAGGAATTTTTAGTGTGTGCTCTGTGCTCCCTAGTTTTCCATAGTGAGTTAGTCATTCGTGGCTTTGGGTATCTGACCTAGGGTGGTAGACCACCCACTCCACCGGTTGAGAGGATTTTTCAGTCTTCTTCTTAGAAACGTGGAGCCACCTCTTTATAGGTGTTGTTTTTATAACACTGGTTCTTCAGAGTCAATGTGTGAGACTTTTACGGATTTGAATGATCCCGCAAGGGGAGAACCTCTGCATAAGATCTTCATGGCTAAAGTTCCTGACGATACCAGCCAAGGAACCCCTTTGAAAGGGGATTCTTGTGCTTTTCCTTTCTTCGAAAATGTCGGTGTCCCTTTGATGGCCACTTTGTACATTCCTGGGTTGAATGTGGGACTACCGGTTTGGTTGGGTACCATTCCAAATGTCCCAAATTCTCTTGATGCTTCTCAGTTAAGGACCTTAAGTCATGGGCACCATGTTGATGTTTCTTCATCAGCAAAGTATTCTCCTCCTCCTTCTCCCGCCTCTGGTGAAAGTACAGTTACTAGTAACCGAAAGTCTAAATGAAATAGAAAGAGGAAGAAGAAATCACCAACCTCTGTGAGTCATGTTGGAGATAGGTCAACAACCTTTGCAAGTCACATTGAATACCAGCACCCAGCCTCTGCAAGTTATGCTGGGGGAAAGCACCCAGCCTCTGCAAGTCATGCTAGGGGAAAAATTCCAGTCACTGGTAGTCATACTGGCAATAGGTTTGTAGCCTCTACGAGTCATGTTATCGACCCATCACCAACCTCTGCAAGTCATGTTGGATATGTGAAACCAGCCAATGCTAGTCATGTTAGGAGCATTGATTCTGTTGAGAAACCTAGACGGATAGGACGTAAGCCTATGTTCCCTTGTAATCTTTGCAAGGGAGATCACCTTACTCTTTTATGCCCTGGCCTTCCAGAGGTACAAAGATTGTGGTCCCTGTCTACAAGCTCTTCTGATTCTGTGTCTTCTGAGGTTTCCTCACAGTTTATTCATCCATTGGTTGAGAAAGTGGTCATGTCGATGTAGTCATCGGCTGATCCCACTCCTCTTTTGAGGGGTGAGGTGCCTTGAGACCTTGTAGTCTCTCAACCTATTCAGCCATTGGTTGAGAAAGTGGTCATGCTGATGCAGTCATTGGTTGATCCCACTCCTCTTTTGGGGGGTGAGATTCCTTTAGACCTTGTAGTTTCTCAGCCTATTCAACCATTGGTTGAGAAAGTGGTCATGTTGATGCAGTCATCGGCTGATCCCAGTCCTCTTTTGAGGGGTGGGGTGCCTTTAGACCATGTAGTCTCACAGCCTATGTACTCACTAGTTGAGAAAGTGTTCACACCATCACGATCTTCGGTTGATCCCACTCTTCTCTTGGAGAGTGTCAAGTCTACCAAAGTGGTCACGCCATTGCAATCTTCAGCTGATCCCACTCGTCTCTTGAAGAGTGTCGAGTCTACCAAAGTGGTCATGCTGATGCCATATTCGGTTGATCTCGCTCCTCTTTTTGGGAGTGAAGTGTCTACCGACTATGTTTTTAGCATTTCCAGTTCCGTACTTTCAGAACAAGGGGGCATTCCACTCACTCTGAGCACACCCCCTCCAAGCCCTAGGATGGTTTCCTTTGATAGGAATGATTTTATTGAACCTCGTCTTCCTTCTTCTGCACCTTTTCAAATAAGGGTTGAAGTTAATTCAACAAACATTTATCAATGTATTTTGGATGAAGGAGACTCTGCAAGTATTTTATCCTCCTCGGTTTGGAAAGTCTTGGGATATCCCAAGCTTTTGTCTTCTTCGTATGAACTGTTGGCTTTTGACAGACGTCCTAGTAAATATTTGGGGGTTCTTCCTCAGTTACCTATCTCGTTAGGTGGGGATATTGTCCTTGTTGATGTTATAGTGGTGCAAGGCCCGTTAGATTTCAATATGCTTCTCGGGAGTGATTATGTATATGCTATGAACATTGTGATATCTACGATCTTCCGGGTGATGCATTTACATCACAATGGAAGCATTGTCACTATTGACTAGCTGACATCTGATAATCACCATCTTAATTCAGCGTTAGTTCAAGATTCCCCTTTATATGTTCCTAGTGTTCGTGTAGACTCCACCCCGCCACGGGTTAATTATGTGGCGTCTTATCCTCGGCGTTCAATTGCGTCTGAGAAGGAACCTAGGCAATAATGTTTGCCTTCCTAGACTTGGTCTCAGCAATTGATTCATTCTTTTATCCAATGGGGGCTTGGGAGCCCTTGGTTCCCCCTCTTTGTACGAGTGATTTTGAGTCTCGTTATGAATGTGATCTCATTGTTTGTAGATCCTCAATCTCTTGTACTTGTTATTCTTCACTGATAGACTCTGCCATTCCTAGCCAGAACCTCCATCATCAAATGGAATATGGTCAGTTTACTTCACCCTTTGGGACTGTCGACCCTCGTTTGCGTGATTTCTTGGATTTTGAATTTCCTTCAGATGAGGCTATCCTTGAAGCCATGACTACAGTTTCTATACCGCGGGAGGAATTACACCATGGTTTTTGTTTTCTTCCCTTTTGGGAGACTTTCCAAGTTGACTATCGAAGAGACTCTTGGTCCGAGCCTAGCAACGGGCTCTACCTGAACCAGTTTCATACATGAGTCGTAGCCCCCAAGGGTCTTCTTTTAAGCTCTTTTCATACCCTCTAAAAGTGAAAAGATTTATGAGTGATCGTGTTGACCTTCATGCTCGCTAAACTGAAATTTGAAGTCACATCTATCCAATGGTAGTTTACCCCTTTTTCGGTCTAGATGGTCAAATGTACGAACAAAGGTATACTCTAGGAGCCTCAGTTCTCTAGAAGAGTACTCTCAAGTATGATTTTAACCCTTTTTCGAGCTTGAGGGACTAAATTTACGAAAAAGGAACCTCCACGGAGTCCATAGTTAAGCTCTTTTCAGACTCCCTAAAATTGAAAATATCATCGAGTGACCTTATTCTTTCATACTCGTTAAAATGGTCCCGAAGAACATTCTTGATGGAGTCCATAGTTAAGTTTTTTTTTCAGACTCCTTAAAAATGAAAAAGTTGTCGAGTGACCTTGTCTTTATCACACTCGTTAAAATGGTTTTGAATAGACGTCTAGTCGGTGCTAGTTTACCCCTTTTTCGATCCAACTAGACTATCTTGGAAAAAGGTACCCCAACGGAGTCTCCTTTTACGTTTTTGCAGACTCTCTAAATATGAAAAACCACCGAGCTTACCTTCTCTGGGCTCATTAAAATTACATTGAAGGACGTTACCATTGTGTGTTTTGTTAACCACATTTGCATACCTGTGTCTTTGGCCTAATGCTAGCTCCATGTTGCTCTCAACTGAACTATCTGAAGCATGCGTTATACGCAATCCCTATAGCACTTTGCCTTTGTGTCTTTACACCTTTGGCCCCGAGAGGAATTTTTCCGAGTGTCCTTGCTCTGAACATCAGTCTTGTCCTTGCACCTAGAAATAGTATGTTTGTGACACTCGTTCCTCCTTTGTAACGTAGCATTCTTTTATTCTTTTTCCAAAATTATTGAAAAAGACAAAAAAAATAATCAAACATACCCCAAAAAGAGGAAGGGAAAAGTATTTTCTTTTTATTGGAAGCACAATGTGTCGCCCTTGTACAAAGCACATCCTTCCATTTGTTTGTCAACCTCTAGGATTTAACATGACCTTAGGAAGTTATTCTCGCTACATAGAGTTGTGTCCTCCTCCATTTGGTTATTCTTCCAAAGATATGGAGAGTTTGTGTTGCCTCCTGTATCATGAACTTATGTCAATACCATGTTCCCTGAGTCTCATCATTTGTCGTGCTATTGTTGAAGGGAAGTTTTCACCAAGCCTGAGTCATCCCCTCTGCAGTTTGTCTCTTGCTCTCATGCCCGACCATCTTGAAAGTCCAATCAAGTCTTTGTTCGAAATCAATGAAGCCTCTAGTGTGATCATCAAGATCCTCTAGTCCATGACCGACAAGCTATCGAAGACCTCTGGGTAGTGAAGTTGTACACTCATATTACACTCCTACCCGAGTTTTGAAGATTTTGAAGTTGATGCTCGAGCTCTGAATACATCATATCCAACCATCATGCCTTATCAGCTTCTAGAAGATGGATACTATACATGTATATCTTTTTATTTTGAGATGTAGATCCACTGTGTATTTCTCCCGGCTACACTTTATATAGTTATATGACATGGATCTACAGTGTATTTTATTGGTAGCCATGATTTTATTTCATCCCGGGCATGGGTATGCCCGCCTCGGTGAGACAATTTTTATTTTGCAGATGACACCTCCAGAATTGTGGTTCTTGGGCTCACTGGTTTGGTACGTCGATAAATATTTATAATGTATTTCAGCCATTAGATGCTCTTCTGACCTCACACATTAGGGGGCATCTGTTATAACCCTAATTTGCACCAAACATACTTACCTGACATCAGGCCATGTCATATACCTTCTTTTCCAAGCTAGTACTGAACAACTCTTCTTAAAAAACCCTTTTTAAAGGCCCACACGCCCTACTCCACTACAACCCACGTGTACACTCTAGCTGACCCACTATATCCCGCGTGTACCTACAAAAGCATGAAAAATAGAAAGTTGTTGAAAGAACACAGAGTTTTGGGTAAGTTAACTAAAGCTTTTGACCATGCATGGCCAGTCATTCGACTAAATACCTAGCTCCTTTTAGCCTATAAAATAAAGGGTAGGGGTCACATTCTAAGAGAGGAAAAACATAGTAAAGATACTCTACCCGAATTCGTATTCCCCTTTGCCCAAGATTCTGCAACCATTTTGTGATTTCAACGAAGAAGAGAAGCAAGTGTGTTAGTAGTTGGTGCACAGTAAAAGAGGAGGCCAGGACCAGATTTGTGGAGCAGTGGCTGAATTCATCATTGTAAGTTGCTTTAGTGAAGTTAATAATAAATAATTACTTTTCTTGTCCCACCATATGAGATTTTCATTGTTTATTGCGTACATGTTGATTAAATCTCTAACCCATTAATCTATAGATCAAATGCATGTGGATTTCTTTGTTTGTCTTTTGTGAATACAGGGCATCCTTGGGAGGAGAGTTTCAGTCAAAGAGCAACCAAGCGTGAAGAGGGATCGATATCAAACACCGGAAATAAGGTATGTTCACTTGATCTTCTTAACTGTGTATTTGCTTAAGAATAATGGGGATTAGGTCTTGGATGATGGTAAAAAGTAGGAATCTTTAGGTCTTTTCTGCATGCATGATAAAACCCTAAGTGCTAGTCTGTAGGGGGGTTTCCCACTCACAACAGGTGCTTCTTAAACCATTTTTCTTTTTAGTACACAGAGCCCACTATATATATATATATATATATATATATATATGCCGAAGGGAAATATAACAATCCTTTAAAAGATTTCAGACACTGGAGCTATCTAGTGTGTTTTGCAAAGAATCTAAAGAATGGTGGACTCCCCAAAAAAACCCAGTATAATGATACCCAACAGAGAAAGAAATGTTATAACATCTTATCGAAATAGAATTTTTTTTCCAAACAGAATGGACCATGCAACACACAGTGTGGAATTTCGAGATGTAGACTGAGAAAGACATATACACTCACAATTTCTAGATAGCCATCGAGATAAGGGAAGAGTATCAGTCTATAAGTCACGAAAGAACTTCAAACGAGGGTAAGAATCGTCAGTAGGCTTGGAATGAGGATTTAATCCACCCAACATAAGAACCTTATAAACTTTAGTAAGTCCTTCCCATACCTCACTGAGCCATCATTATGAACTAGAACACCTACCCAGTTCACAAAGACTCAATTCCAGGTAACAACACATAAAGATAAGTAAATGCATAAAAGAGAAATAGAGGACTGACGACAAATAACCCCTAGAGAATTCTTGTGCAAGATTGAGGAAGCTAGAAACAAGAAGGTGGAACACCGAGATCACAGAAAGGTTTCAGAACAATAAAACAGAGACACATCCTTACCTAGTTCGAGGTGGCGACCAGTTAGCAATCAGTTATCCTTTCTTATTTCCACCCAGGATGGACCTTCTCCATGAAATATACACCAGACCAAATCTCCACAGACATCATTGGAGAAGTTTCGCAGAGTGACAAAGCCGAAAGGAGGAAAAAAAAACCTATAAGACCTTTCCGGAAAACAAAGTAAGAGATAGTTAATGAACCGGTACCTTGCCATGTGACTAATGAGAGGTGGCCTACTCAGCGTTGGACACGAAGGCCAAATGACAGGCCTCGGAAGGGACCCTACGTAGACCACCATTAAGTGAATGGACGGAGGTTTCAATGTGACCCTAACATTCACACTTTCATTTTCATGATGAGTTAATGCAAAGGAGGGCGATGTTTCGGGACTTTACATTTGTAACTATCGAGGTTAATTTCTCATTTCAGTTATGGTGTAACGATCGGTCGGTTATCGTTACACAACTCGTGAAGGAATAAGGTTACCTTTGGACCCCAACGATGTTCATCCAACTCCACTAACGCTAATGTAGAACATGACCTAAACTCGTCCGATCCTTCACAATTTGGCCAAACTAAGACTAAACCTGAAGTCGCATCTAGAGTAAAGGATGCAACTTGTTTTTACGAAAAAAGTATGCATGCTGGAGCCCTTTATTTCATTTAACCTGGTATTTGTTTTTTCTATACACCTTAATACTATCAAGAAGAACGTGATTTCATCAAGACTTCAGGGAGATACTGTTAAGGTCCTAACCTACACATACGTAGATCAATGTATTCAGATGTAATAAAAGTCAATATTAATAAGACCTTTCAATAAAATAGAATAAGGCGGATGTAAGAAGACCTAATAGAAGATTCTGCTTCTAGAAGGATCTTCCTCTAGATGCTTCTTTTAATAGACACATTTAGTATAAATAAGGGTCGAGGGTATGAAAACCCTAGCTTGGAGATTATTGTAACAGAGCGCTGCTCGACTGGAGGTTGCCCCCTTGAAGAGGCCTGTGAACATTGCTATCTGAATCAAAATGTTTTTCCTGTTCTTATTTCATATATCATTTATGTGTATTGTGAAGATTATGCTGGATATTTTATTGTTATTCTGTCATTTTTAGCATTTCATTTATATTCTGCATATTTTATATATCTGGTATCTTGCAAGTGGTATTAGAGCACTTTTCTTGGCAGAAATTGTGGGTATTTTTTTTCTTCATGGTAGAGACGTATTCCGATGTCTTTAAGCCACAGAGATCTGTCGTTCCATGCATAAACCCGTGGTTGAAGGATTCATACACGCAGGAAATACAAGTGGTTCTTAAGCGCACATCTGTTGGCCACCCTTGTAACCCCTGTTGGTACCCCTTCGAGTGGTAGCGCATCAGACAACACTTGTGTACGGGTTGGCCTAGATTTCTTGAAGCCCTCTTTAGATAAACCTATCGACTGTCGGACTGTTATAGTGTCACCGAGAACAACACTCGGGAAGATACTCTCTAGTACCTGGGTAGTCGGGTAGTACGGCTAAGGGTACGGTCTATCCTCCTTAGTTAGTGCCCTAAGATATTAGGCCGAGTACTACTGTTGGACCCCACACGTATATCAAAGAGCTATAGCACAGAGAAAACCCTTGTCTGTAGAACCCTTGAATACCTAACCCTTGGGGAACATAAACAACAACTTAAACAAATTAAACCAGAGAGATCTATTGACACGCATCTGTGTTGGCGTTGCTAAGTAAATACTCTCTGGTTCAGAATTTGGGGATTTCAGCACTGCAACATTCTTTAGACCAAAATATAACCCCATAGCTTTGACATTGACACCAACCATTTGGGACGTTTGAAAAAATTGAAGCAATCAGGCATAGTCGAAGACTTCATAGCTGCATTTGAGCGTCTAGCTTTTCGAACAGAGGGCATGAATGATGCTTTCTTTCGAGAGTGTTTTATCAGTGGCCTCAAGGAGGATATTAGAGCCCACATCCTCATGGATCGACCTATGACCTGGGTGGAGGCTACCAAAAAATCTAAAGAAGCACAACAAATTGTTTCCTCCCAAAACCGTAAGTCTTCCTTTATCCCGCGCCCTAAACCAGTAAACCCCACTACTCCCTCCGCCCCATTAAAAATCCAAAAATTGACCAGGGATGAAATGGTTGAATGCCAACTCAAAGGCCTCTGTTATAATTGTGATGAAAAATATTTCCTAGACCACAAATGTAAGGAACAAAATCTCTTTATGGCCATCTCTGAGGATATTCAAGAAGACGATGATGACACTCCCCCTGTGACCGAGTCACCAGAAATTTCTAAAATAAACCCTCCCTCCGACCCTCCTGAAGTGGAACCAATCATCTCCCTCAATTATCTCACCAGCTTCTCTACCCCCCAAACCCTCAAGCTAATCGGTTACATCAAGCACCGAAAGGTCATCATATTGGTTCATAGTGGAAGAACCCATAATTTTATTCATCACCGCATTGCCCAAGAAACCCATTGCTACATCCATGCTGTCAATAATTTCCAAATCATGATTTCCAATGGTGGTTCTATGAAATGTGGCGGGCACTGTGAAAATGTGTGTCTCCAAATAGGTGACTACAACCTCAAATCCCATATGTTTGCTATTGACATGGGTGGTTGTGACATTGTGTTAGGTGTCGAATGGCTAAGAACCTTGGGTCCCATTCTCATGGATTTTCAGAACTTAACCATGCAATTTGACCAAGGAGGCCACAAACATAAATTTCAAGGCATCACTACGGGTTCTCCTGAAATCATCAGTTCTCATCGCATGGAAAAATTGCTCAAAAAAGGTCATTCGGGTGTCATAGCCCAACTCCATGCCATACAAGCCACCGAGATCCCACCCGTGCCCCAAGACCTCCAAGCACTCCTTTCTAAACATAAAATAGTCCTTTCCACTCCCCAAGGAATCCCTCCTTCCCGCGGTGTCCATGATCACTCCATTCCCCTTGTCCTCGGAAGCCTTCCCCCAAATATACGTCCATATAGCCACCCCTTTGCACAAAAGAATGAAATTGAAAAAATGGTCCAGGAACTCCTTACTATCGGAGTCATTCATCCTAGTACGAGCCCTTACTCCTCTCCGGTTGCCATGGTACTGAAGAAATAATGTTCTTGGAGAATGTTTCCTGACTTCCATTCTCTCAACAAACTAACCATCAAAGACAAAATTCCCATTCCTGTCATTGATGACCTCCTGGATGAATTGAGTGGCGCCAAATTCTTCACCAAACTTGATCTTCACTCGGGCTATCACCAGATACGTATGAAAGAGTCTGATATTCCCAAGATGACCTTTCGCACTCATGAGGGCCACTACGAGTTTTTGGTCATGCCCTTTGGTTTGTGTAACGCCCCCTCCACCTTTCAGAGCCTCATGAACCATGTCTTCCACCCTTTTCTCCATAATTTTGTCTTAGTTTTCTTTGATGATATCCTCATATATAGCAAGACATGGACAGACCATCTTACTCATGTGGATCAAGTTCTCAGCCTACTCTCTTAGCACCAGCTTTTCCTGAAACAGTCCAAATGTACTTTTGGTGCATCCAAAGTAGAATACTTGGGTCATCTGGTGGGAAAGGATGGTGTCAGGGTGGACCCGAAAAATATTGAAGCTATGCAAGACTGGCCACACCGAAAGACTCTCAAAATCTTGCATGGATTTTTGGGCCTCACAGGGTATTATCGCAAGTTCATTAAGAACTATGGAAAGATTGCAGCGCCTCTCACGGATCTCCTAAAAAATAACTCTTTCACTTGGACCCCAGTAGCTGCTCAAGCTTTTCAAACCTTGAAGACAACCATGTGCACCACTCCGGTTCTGGCCCTTCCCGAATTCACAAAGACATTTGTGTTGGAATGCAATGCCTCAGGGAAAGGAATTGGCACTGTCCTTATGCAAGAGGGTCGACCTTTGGCCTTCACTATCAAACAACTGTCTGAAAAGAATCTGGGCAAACCAATTTATGAAAAATAAATGTTGGTGATTCTACATGTCGTTGAATTATGGCATCCTTATCTCTTGGGGAAACAATTCCAAATTAAGACCGACCATCAAAGCCTCAAGTACTTTCTGGAACAACGAATTTCCTCCCAGGAGCAACAAAAATGGGTCACTAAGCTCTTTGGATATGATTATGAGATCATTTACAAGAAGGGAAAAGACAATGTCGTGGCGGATGCACTTTCCCAGAAGTACGAAGACGAAGGATCTCTTTTTTCTCTTTCCTTCATTGTACCTGATTGGCTGCAAGTTGTGCACCGAGAATGGCTTCAAGACCCCAAAAGTTCGCTACTGATCCAGAAACTGCATAACAAGGCTCAGGCTCCCCCAACGTACTCCTGGCTCCAGGATGAGCTTCGATACAAAGGCCGCTTGTATTTAAGTAAGCAATCCAAGCTCAAATCCACAGTACTTTTTGAGCTTCACGCTACACCCACAGCGGGGCACTCAGGGTTCACCAAAACATATGATTGAGTCAAACGTTCTTTTTTCTGGGATGGTATGAAACAGGACATCCATAAGTTTGTGGATGAATGTGAGGTATGTCAACACAACAAGGGAGAAACAGTAAAATCTCCAGGCACCCTCCAACCGCTTTCGATTCCCCCTGCTATTTGGAAGGATATCTCTATGGAATTTATTACAGGCTTACCCAAATTGGGGAATAAATCAGTCATAATGGTGGTGGTGGATCGCCTTTCCAAGTATGCTCA
>ML797848.1:408699-432403 GCA_009831015.1 Picea engelmannii
GCTCTGCCCAGTCAGTCGAAGCTACATCCTATTTTTCATGTTTCATGCTTGAAGAAGGTGATTGGAACTAGGTGCCAAATTCAAACCAACCTTCCAGAATTAGCTGAAGAAGGATCCATTTGGCTACAACCAGAAGCAGTTTTCAACCAGTGGGAGTGTCGCCTGCGTCAGAGAACCATCAAGGAAGTGCTAGTAAAGTGGAAAGATATGACTCCAGCAGATGCCACTTGGGAACCAGCTACCATTCTGTAGCAGTTTCCACACCTCAAGCCTTGAGGACAAGGTTGTTTTTAAGGGGGCGGACATGTTAAGGTCCTAACTCGCACATAGGTAGATCAATGTATTCAGATGTAATAACGGTCAATATTAATAATACCTTTCAATAAAATAGAATAAGGCGGATGTAAGAAGACCTAATAGAAGCTTCCGCTTATAGAAGGATCTTCCTCTAGATGCTTCTCTTAATAGACACATTTAGTATAAATAAGGGTCGAGGGTATGAAAACCCTAGCTTGGAGATTATTGTAACAGAGCGTTGCTCGACTGGAGGTTGCCCCCTCGAAGAGGCCTGTGAACATTGCTATCTGAATCAAAGTGTTGTTTCTGTTGCTATTTCGTATATCATTTCTGTGTATTGTGAAGATTATGCTGGATATTTTACTGTTATTCTATCATTTTTAGCATTTCATTTATGTTCTGCATATTTTATATATCTGGTATCTTGCAGATACCCAACTGAAAACATTTATATCCTAGAAATGTAAATTATGATATGCCTTAATGGTATAATATATATATATATATATATATATATATACACACACTAATATGTATTTGAAACAAGTAAGGACATTTTGGAATACTGTTAATACTTTCCACTGATGTTAGAAATGTCAAGGAATTCATGAGGCTAGGTTATGGTATATATATTTAGGTTATTTAGGTTATATAATATGAGTGGCTTCAAGAATAAAATCCTCAAAACAATAGCAAGGTAGGGAAACATAAGCCCTGCGAGAGTTGAATAGAGATGACATCTTCCCTTTTAACTTGTCCTTACGTCTTTTGAATCTGTTGTTCATAAAGAAAGAGAGTTAATGTCCCTAACAATATTTTTTTTTTATTTGGTAAATTTGGGAAACATTACACACCCACTGTCACCTCAATGGGAAGGTTATTTCTATTTAGGGAGGTAAGGCCCAAAGGAGACATCCTCGGTGACCTGGGGTTTTGAGAAGGAAAAGGGCTTAGAAAAGATAAATGATAATAATCCCCGTTACAAGTCACCACCTGATCAGAAATTTCGGCTTATAGCCAATAAAGATAACCGGAAGTAGTAACCAAAACGTATCCCCACCCGAGAACAAAGCAACAATAAAACTACATTTGCAATCTTACTTGTTGGTTAATACTTCATATAATCAATGAATTTTCTGATAAATAAGCAATTGAGCAATAAATATTGATGATGTCAATGTTTGTACAATAACAACGATTACAATATCACTTCTCAATAAATGCTAAAGAAACTTGGCATTCAATGTAACAAATTAACACTTCATAGATAATGCCTCAACCAACCATTCAATTTCTTTAAAAGTAAAATGATAGCTACACAAAGGTGTTTATAGCACAAGAAAGGTGACGGAAACACTAGGCTTAGTAGGGCTATGTAGGCTAGGGTTAGTATAGTTAGGGTTTGTTAAAAGGTATTGGAATTTGTACGATCAAGTTACTCAACACATGTGGCCTTAGATCAATGTGTTCCCAGGGTATATGGAGTCAAAAGGAGGACACAAAAGATGAAGGATCAAATGATAAAGGTAAAGACTAAGGACAAGAGAGTTAAACCTTGAGGTGTTGCTATGGAAAGGACTCAAGGATGAAACCCTAGGAGAGAGAGGCTCACTTTGGTGTAGGGGAACTAGGACTCAATACTCTCTCTTCCTTCCTTAGCTCAATGGAAAAACGGATAGCTCAAAAGATTGCATAAAACAAAGACAATAAGTTTTGCAAGTAATGTGTTGCTATGGCAAGGCTTTACTAGGAAAACCCTAGGGAAAATCGGCTCACCAAGGTGTAGGGGAACTAGGCCTTGATGTGTTTTCTCCTTCTTAGCTCAACAAATAAGAAAAATGACTAGCATGGAAGAATATGGATGGAGTGTTGTTATGGAAAGGCTCAATCCTCTTCAACAAGAGCTAGAAAGAAAGAATAGAGTGTTTCTAAGGCAAGGCTCTATCTCACTTCAACAAATAAAATGGCTTAAAACCTTGGTAGGGACATGAAACAAGGACCTTCAATGTGTGCTTGTCACCTAGGGTTTAATTCAGCAAATTTTAACCATAAATACAAGAAAAACAATACTTCAACCATTCAATTAAGAATTTTTGCAAAAATACACTTACATTTAACCAATAAATCATATAGCAAACCCTAGTTGTAATACCTTCCACCAAGAGAAATGCCAAAATGCCAATAAAAGTCCAAAAATGTCTTCCTTCAACAAGTGCGCCTCACAATTTCAGCCAAATAGATCCAAACATAACGCAAATTTCAGTCCTCACTAATGAGTGAGTGAAAGATCATTATAAAATGAAGGTAAAAACCCTCAATTTATACAGCACAATGACCTAACTTTACTTTTTAGGTCATAAAAAGGTCAGCAAGGACAAAATAACAAAATCATACTATTTTACATTAAATGTTTAAATGAAAACCCTAATCAAGAAATAGAAGGATGTCATCCCCTTTCTAGGGCGATGTTAGCCCCTTTGAGGGAAAATGTAGCCTCCTGAAGAAAAATGTTATCCCTCCTTGGGCTTCTCTAAGATGCCACATGTGCAAAACTTCGTTGTCTATCTGCCAAAATGATCATGAAGAAAGGATGATGTCATGAACCTCCTAGGTGATGTCCTAGGCCTTTCAAGGCCAACGTTCCACTGAAAAGAGCATAATCCCCCTAGGTCAAGCTCTACCAGGGTGCCTCTACAAAAAGTCCTTCTTCTCTCTAGTGCAAGCCCCTCAGTTATGTCTGTGCCCCCTGCTGGGGTCTCAACATCCATCTAGTGGGATCTTCAGCCCCATGGAGGTCTGAACTGATCACGGAATTGAGAAGGTTGGCTCGTGATGAGACCCCATTTCTCTTGGCTATGCCACCAAGAGACACTACCCTGGCGTGGTCACCAGATGTTAGTAGTGTCATACCGCTAGATGTTCATGGAACTAATAGGTTGGCTCATGATGAGACCTCCTATCCTCTAACCAGGTCTTGTCTTATTGTTTTTTTATCTTTTTATTTCTTTTTCTTTCAAAAATCTAGTCAAGGGATATTGCCTTGGCTTGGTGACCAGAAGTGACAATGTTACCCACAAGTACTTTCACGGAAATGAGAAGGTTGGATCGTGATGAGACCCCCTTTCTCTTGGCCATGCAAACAAGAGAGACTACCTTGGCATGGTAACCATATGCTGGTAGTGGCATATTGTTATGCGCCCATGGACGTAATGAGATGGATCATGATGAGACCCCCCATCCTTCAACTAGGTCTTGATTTATTTTTCTACGGGTCCCTCTGTTTCTTGACGAGAAGCCTTTTATTTCTTTCTCAGGGATCTATGGGTGAAGAATCTTGAGGTTTTTTTCTTAGGATTTTATTGTCAGCTACATTTACCCCCCAGGCCTTTAGGCAATTCTTCCCACAAGGTAAGGTACAACCCCTAAATGATCAACCCTATCCCCAGACCAAGGTAATGGGATGGGTGAGTGGGAAATAAGATGGAAATTGGTATGTGTGATGGGAATAGGTGATCGCTCTTTAGAAATCTACCCAGTGGAAACTCAAAACCTATGGACATAGGATTGCTAGGGAATCTTGTCATTTCCCCCAGACATGGACAAGTGGAAAAGCATAAGATCCAAGAACCCATTAGAAAAAAAGGAATCAAATTCACATATTCAAAGGTTTTGAGGATCAGAGTGAAACATACCATGATACCTGGACTCATTACCTCATGGAGCAAGAACCATCTCTGATGCAATACCAAGCAGAAGGTGATGGATGATGCTACTGCATGTTGCCAAGGTGAAGGTGTTGAAAGGGAGAAAATATGGGCCCTCCAAGGCCATGCTCAAGTCGATTTGGCTCTCGGTACTCCATGTCTAGGACCTGTGGGCCTTGAGACATAATCTCGTAGCTATCCCTGAAAGTGGGGGATAACATCTAGCTCAAACTCGGGGACATGTGCTCACCGTAAAGTGCATGAGAACCTTAGCATCTATGGCATGACTTGTAACCTGCTTGATCTCAATAGAAAACATTAGTAACCATTTGGGTTGGTGATACTGAAATAAAGCAATCATAAGTGTGAATGTGAAATAAAACTATTCTAACATGCAATACAGATGGTCTAATACAATGAATGCAAAAATTCCTACCTACTTACCTATGCTTACTGTTGGCCCTTGACCAAGTTTGAGGAAATTCTTGGTCATATTTAACCATTTTTGGAACTTCGACAACTTGTCAAACATGGAGCACAACGTGAAGCAGATATCGTGGAAGCTAGACCCCTTTCTTGGGTCCTTTTTGGGTTTTTGGGGATAATGTAATGGGTATGGGATGTCGGCCCATGGGTTTACCCATGTTTAGGCCTATTTTGTAAAGTATAAATAAGTAGCTAGGCAATGTAAGAGAGGCCAATAAGATAAGTGCTAGAAAATCCTTTGTGTATACTGCATGACCGACTTGCAGAGCTGAGTGCAAGTGTTGTAAGTGCTGAGTGCATGAATTGCAAGAAGGCTCTATGCTAGATCTACTCAGGGAAGGAGGATATGGCGAGGTGCACGCAAATCTCCTGTCCTATGTAGAGTACAAGTTTGAACTCTGTGCTATAATCAGATTGACCACAGCTAATAAAGAAGAAGAATACATTGTGGATGTAGCCCCAGGGTGGGGGTGAACCACGGTAAACCTGTGTGTTGTGATTTGATATGATTATGCTATGTGCTTTACTATGATATACTTATATAGATCTACTTTTCTTTGTGCTTCTTAGATTTATGGGTGTAGATCTTACATATATGAAAGTGTTGAGTGCTAGACCTATTTTTTTGTTGCTAAGTGCTAACTTAACCTAGATCTAAGTGATTGTTGCAGTGCTCTACGTTATCTGCGGAGTGCCATGAGGGTTAAATACTGATGAATGATCTATGATAAAGTGTTTTCTAAGTGTTAGAATCACAGATCTGTGTCCCAGCTAAGGTTGCAGACACCTGAGTCTTGCAACCACCCCTGCCTCTACCTCAAGTGAGACTTCATCTGCTTCACAGGTGTTGCTGAAAGGGCCAATAGTTAGGGTTTTGTTGGTGCACTGTTGAAGTGTTGAACCCTAGGTCTACCCCTGTGCCAACAAATGGTTCCTTTGTCGAGACCTGAAACTGTGATTGTTGGGAACTGAGGAAGAAGAAGATTTGTGCAGAAAGTTCGTCCTAAAATTGTAAAATCTTTGTGCATGGACCTGTGCCCTAGTGCACAGTGATTCACTTGATCTGAAAAGCTCTGTGTTGAAGAAGGAAGGAAAGATCTGAAAAAAAATAAGTTAGATCTGAATTCTTTGTGCTCTAAGAAAGGTTAAAGTGGAAGTTTCTAAGTCAGATCTACGGAAAGAGGTAAGATCTGTAAGCTCTGTGCTCTAATAAAGGTAAGAATAGTTAAAAGTTCTTAGATCTAGAAGCTTTGTAATCTATATAAGTAAAAGAAGTGAAAATTTGTGTTTCTAAAGTATGGATTTAGGTATGCTTGATAGATTTTGTCCTATCTTGAGAACTAGGGCATTGTTAGATGAAAGAACGTTTGATATGAATAGATCTAATAAGAATAATGAAAGATATGTTATACCTATGCATAGAAAGAATTTTTAGACTAACTAATGGATGCAGGATCCTAGAAATAAATTTTTACAAGCTAGCCATCATGATCCTAGCATGTAGTACAAGAAAAGTTGGGGATCATGCAAGAGAAAGAGAGGATTAACTCTTTGTTACAGTTGCAAAAAACCAGGACATCTTGGTAAGGAATGCCCTGGGAGAAACCCTAGTTTCCTATGTTGTAAGGCTATGGACCATGAAGTACTGGATTGCCCTAGAATGATTACTAGACTTGAAAAGTTGAATATGGAGCAAGGTCAAGAGACCAAGATTATAGAAGAACCATAGAAATAATCATAGATTATGTTACTGAAAATGAAAGAAACCCTGGATGAACATAAAGATGCCAGTTTGTCAGAGATCTTCAAAGAAAAGGAGAAAATCGAAGTAAGAATAGGAAACTTCGACATCGATTGTTCTCTAGATGAGGGAACACAGATGAACATTATGAAAAAAAGCACTTGGGAAACCCTAGGATGGCCTGCTATGGTTCATTCACTAGGAAGAATAGGGTTGTTTAAAGGAAAAATGGTAACCCTATGTGGCAGAATTACCCAGATAGCTATGAGTACCCATGGAGCTTCAACAGAGGAAGAGTTCGAATTCATTAGATTTATTGAGGACCGTGCCCCATTTCCATCTTTGTTAGGCAAGATCTAGATTGAAAAAGACCAGATCTGGAGAAAAGAAGAAAAAGAAGCCCTAGAACAGAAGAAGCAAGAACTCATGGAATTTATGACTAGAAGGATCGCCTACTTGATGGAAGAACAAGAGAACATATCTCAGTTGTTGAATACCAGGGACCTAGATGTCAAAGCTATAAGAGCGTTAGAGGAACCACAGAAGACCAAAGTACCTAATCCATATGATGAAGGAGTATTATTATTGGATCTGAAGAAAGAACCTCAGTAGTGCGAAGTGACTATGTCGAGAGAAGATAAGACTCAGAATGGAAAAAGGATGACTAAGATGAAGCTCACTGGGAAGAAGGCTAGGAAGCTAAGTAAGAAGAGATCCAAGATCGAAAAGTTATAGAAGATTCCAGAGGAAACTTCGCAAAAGGAATAACAACATGTGGAACTTTGCCATGGCGCAACAATATAGTCGTTGGACCGATACACCCATTCAACTTCCACCCCAAATGGACATAAAAGTATTAAAGGATCACCACTAGACTGTTGGACCGTGCCATAATGGATGGATCAACGTTCATGGAAGCTTCATACCTGTTGCAACCAGACTGTTGATGAATTTCCTATTTAAATCGCTGCGTCGCGCATGAAGAACACTTTTTTCCAACTGAAAACTAGAATCCCGCGGAACTCGTAATTGTATACAGTGATCATTTCAAGCAGATCGTTCACCCTAGTCCAGTGTTTTGAGATCATCGTGACCCCTCTTATATTTCCTGAGTGCATATGTCTGACAAGATCATCGCGCTTGAGGAATCCATCACATAAGTCCTTATCGATTTAATGACTGAGAAAGTCATATTGGAAAGAAGAATGTCCACAGGAGTCCAAGCCTCATCAACGAGAGGAGTGCAAGCCTCCCCATCAACTTCTCGAGCTGGAACATCTCGAGCCGGCACAGAGAGGAGAACTAAGCATAAGGACGACATAGCCAACACAAAGTTAGTGCCATCCATTCTACCATCTTACATACCCCCTCTGAACGGTGATATTAATAGGGAAAGTGTCCCTAGATATTTTGAATATACCCTAGTAACTACATATTTACCGAAGGGAGTACGCACCTACCGCACAGATCAAGACAAGGCTACAGCGTTGAAGTTTTGTGACTTGAACCTAGGGGACCGTAAAGTTTATAGAATGCTTTCCCTGTATAAGTACTTGATGCAAAATAAGGGAAAGAACTCGAAGCTCATCCTGCAACAATGGACGATGAACCTCGCATAATCTACTCTGGTAAATGTTATGAAAATACTGCACTTCAGTAGACACCAAGAGGTGAATGCTTGTGTAAAGTTACTGCTAGAAAGTTACCATGGAGGATACATGTGGTTAGAACGTCGCATAACTGTTGATCTGGCACTGATCAATAAGATCACTGAGCTTAGCATGCAGGGCCCTAATCCCCATGAGTACTATCCTAGAAAGACCGCAAACCTCACTCTTTCACATAAGATAAAAAAAGGCCTATGACGATGTTGAGAAAGGCATGAGAGGCTACAAGGTAGATTCTATTGAAAGTGGCATAGTGCGCCTCACATTCCAACTAATCGCAGGGAAGATGGTACATAAGAATCGACCAACAAAAGTACCAAGCTTCATAGTTGACCTCACAGGAAAGTGCACAGAGGGACTACAGATGAACTGGGCGAAGTACCTGGTGAATCAACTGGAGATTAACTGCAGAGAAGCTCAGGATCAGGGACATGAATTCCATTTTAGTTGGCTCTTGATACTGATCACCTTTGTTGCATGGTAGCTACCAGAAGACTCAACTTTCTCGGACCTTGACCCTTTTGAGCCACTAGCTGCGAAGTTCAGTACCTTGTGGTACTCGAACGACATGAGAAAGAAATGGCAATCAAATGTTGTTTTCCACATATATTATAATGAACTAAAAAAAACCATAAGGAGTGAACCTCACATAACCTCGAACACTTTACATAGGTTCTGACCTCTGATAAAGTTCAGCGCAGACCACCATTTTATATACCTAACCACACGCGTTGATGAGCACCAAGAATAGCCCCAGTCCTACTATAACCTGATAGAAGAAGACCTGGAAGAGATCACCAAGGAGTGGTCAGTGGACCTCCTTATTTTAGCAGACCCCATAGAAATTTCAGACATCGACAGCCCAGAAGCTGCACAAGATACACCTGGGCCCAGTAGAACAAAGAAGACAAAGGAGACGAAGAATCCCCAAGAGGTTCTAGATATAGATATCAAATCTGTAAGGATGGCTTCCATTATGCCAGATGAAGAAGGTGATGACGAAGAAGTTGCAAAATCTGAGCAACAACAAGTCAAAGTACTACCACCCAGGGATGAAATAGACTCATCCAAGAAAAGGAAGGTTTCACCTTTGAAGTCTTCCTCCAGAAAGAAACCAATAACCCCTGTAACTAAGATGTGAACTTCCCTCACGTTGGATGAATTTGATTCCTTTGTTGCAGCAGTCAATCATGCTTCAAAGGAAATAATAGAGAAGCAGGAAGAAAAGCAGGAACAAATGTATAGCCAGATTGAGATCGTGTTCCAAGGAGTACAAAAGGCACTCCAGTTTAGCTGAGCAATCTCTATTATGCCTCTACCAGAAGGAACATCAAAAGAAGGAGATGAATCAGTCCAGCTCCACAATATTGTTGATACAGTTAAAGTATGCCTTCGACGTGCTCAAGAAGAAAAAGCACAGGCCACCCAGGCCTTCAAGAAGGCACAGAAAGAAATTATTCAGCAACGTCAAGCAGCGCAATAAGAGAAGAATGCTCTCCAAGTGAAATTTGAAGAATATAGAGCGAAGGTCCAAAAAGAGAAAGAGAAACTGCTTGTGAAGCAGATCAGAATTGAAGAAGCAGTCAACAGAGCATTTCGCTCTGTGACCGGCCTTAGAGTAGAAGGCCAAAGAGCCCATAGAGGATCAAGTGATGAAGCTGGCTAAAGTTATTCAGTAGATTCAACAAAGGGTCATGGAACTAGATCTTCAAACCATACCACAGACTTCGCAAGAAGTGTGCAACCAACGAGAATTGGACGCTCATAGTGCAGTCGAGAGGATTAGAAAAATTGATGTAGAATGCAAACAACTAAGTAAAAAAAGCGCACAGATATATGAGAAACTATCTAAAGACCCAGAGTTGAAGAAACTGGAGACCCAACACCAGGAAATGAAGCAACACGCAAATACAGTACCGGCATAGCTCAAGCTTATATCACCTATCGAGAGGATGAAGAGATCCCAAGAAAAATGAACTGCCCAACAACTTGTTCTTAGCATGCAGAACAGAGTGATGGAAGTCACCCAGAAACTCCAGCCAAGCCAGGAGGAGGCCTATATAATGTTTGAATAAATTGAAGGCCAAGGAACACTACTAGAAAAAATAGTTGTTACAGTTGAGCAACAACTAGAAGGGCTTATCAGTGAAGCAGTTGTTGAGGAGCTCACTCACCAGGAAGCAGTAGCACAAAGACAAGTCGAAACAGCTCGAGCGAAGTTCTAGACCTTTGAGGCAACTTTACTGAGATCTAGGTAACTCAGGATGAGTCACAGGTGAGTGTTGGGGGCCTATTGGCCCTTGACCAAGTTTGAGGAAACACTTGGTCATATTTGACCATTTTTGGAACATCGACAGCTTATCAAAGATGGAGCGCAACGTGAAGCAGAGATCGTGGAAGCTAGACCCCTTTCTTGGGTCCTTTTTGGGTTTTGGGGGATAATGTAATGGGTATGGGATGTTGTCCCATGGGTTTACCCATGTTTAGGCCTATTTTGTCAAGTATAAATAAGTACCTAGGCATTGTAAGAGAGGTCGATAAGCTAAGTGCTAGAAAAGGATTTGTGTATACTGTCTGACCGACTTGCAAAGCTGAGTTCAAGTGTTGTAAGTGCTGAGTGCATGGATTGTAAGAAGGCTCCATGCTAGATCTACTCGGGGAAGGAGGATTTGGCGAGGTGTGCACAGATCTCTTGTCCTATGCGGAGTACAAGTTTGATCTTTGTGCTTGTTATCCATAAATTTGGTCGTCATGATGATGTAATGATGATGGAGAAATCAGGCTCTTCACTAGAACAGTTTACTGAGAAAAGTTACCTTTTTCTCTTTCTTGAAATCATATTTTTAAAGGAGGTTCGCAGGCTACCTATGTATTTTCCTCCGAGAATGTATGATTCTCGCAAGTTGCGTTAAGATAGGGTGTGAGGGGTTCGCACTGTACCTAACTGCTAGGGTGCGAACATCTTCTAAAGAAGGGAAAAAGATAGATTCTTGAGCCTTCTAGAAGGGAATATTCTAGAAGGATGAGATAGCATTCGAATGGTTATCTAAGTACTGGCTTTCCTGATATCTTGGGATCATTCCTATCCAAGTAACTAATCCATTCTCTCTTATAAATTGAGAGGAATGCTCATGGAAAAGGTTAAGCAGCAAGCTAGCAAGAGATTTATTGGAGAATTAGTGTAAGATTGTATGAAGGACTGATGCTACAGCAGCTAGAGACACCAGCAAGGTTATCAAAAGTGGTTGATCTTCTTCATGCATGATCAAGTGTGTGTGTCAGAGTTAGGAGCCATCGAAAGGAGACTTGCAACATCAAGGCTCAGGTTGTAATTCTTTCTTTCTATCAATTTAATACAATAATATGTCCCTTTCCCATAAAGTTGATGTCACTTTATTACATAACTCCTTGATCATATGTATAGATTAACTGTTGAATATATTGAGTTGTTTTCACTTCAATTGGTTTGAGCTGTCCTGGTCTTGGCGGCACAAGAGCATTGGAGCGAAGCTTGGAACAACAGAGACCTAAGGGAGCGATCATCAGGTATGTTCATGATTCTTGCCTCCTAGTTCATTCAACAGTATAAATCTAGGGAAAGAGTATTATTCTTTCTTGTTTTGTTCTAGATCCAGGTGGATCTAGGGAGATCGGTTTGTGTCCACACTTACGGATTAATCCTGAAACAAAATTGGCGACTCTGTTGGGGAACAATCCCGTTTTTTGGTGGCTTTTTGTATTTTCTGTGGCCATTTACTCCAGTTTCATTTTTCTCTTGTCTTGTCAGTCTCTGAGTCCTCAGGATATCATGAGAGACCTTCTGGGTCTAGAAGCCTGTTTGAATTTTACTCCATTCTTCAAAATTTTTGTCATGTTCAGGAGTTTTCGCACTGTGTCTAACTGCAACCTGCGAGAACTGGTCAGGTTCGCACCCTGCACATAGGGTCCAGTGCGAACACCTCGCACCTTGCTACAAGGTTTCCTGCGAGAATCTTAGCTTCTCGCACTGTGTACCACTGCTTGTCTGTGAGCAAGATTTTTGAAAATTTTGAAATTGGGTTTTGACTACTCAAATCAGTTGATTCACCTCTAATGGGCTTATTGGATCATTCATTGATATAGCTCTTGCTTTAGTTTGCATGCTTGAACAATTTTAGGGTTTCAAGGTTTTTCTACCCTTTGTAGCTTGACTTTCATTTCTTGGCTCTTATTGGAAATTTCATTCTCTCTGACTTCTAGGGTTGAGTGTGTCTGATTGGCTGAGAACCAGGGATTGGTCAAGAGTTAAGTGTTTGGTTTTTCTCATTTGCTTGTTGGTTTGAAAGAACATTTTTGTTTGCATTGAGAAGACTCATTGGTTTGCTCTTTGTTTTTGCTTTCATTGAAAGAGTTGATTGGGTTGTTATTAATTGTTTCTTTATGATTTGATTTTTATGCTTTCTCATTGATATAGTGAAAATTCTTTTTGGAAAGTGAACAATAATTTTTTCTTTCAAAAACATTGTTTTTTGTCTTTTAGAAAACATTGAAAAATCAAATTTTAAAGTTCATTGAAGTATTTGAAAAAAACACATAGAGATTGTCCTTTGATAAATGATTGTTTGCATTGACATCTGAAAGGAAATTGTGCATTACATTGTAGTACAGGGTTGATTTGGAAACTTCCCTCTCTCTCCCATAAATAGGATTCATGGAATGAAAAGTGTTATATTTCATTATCATCCTTGCATTTTTGGGTCAGAGTCATACAACACGAGTTTCACTTCCGTGACCTTCGAGTAAACAACATCTCTTAAAAACATTGCGTAACCTTAAAATTTATCTAGTAACTCTTTTCTAGGGCTCTTATACACCAACATTTAGCTAAGCTAGTGCTTTGGAGTAGGAAGAGAGATACACTCTCCAACAGCTCAAAACACACAATAGCATCTTGAGTTAGGGAGTGTTAAAATCCATTGGCAACATATTTTCCTGGGATGCCCTTCTAACACAAGGGTCAAGCACTAGGTCGCATTGGTGTTGGCAAAGTTACTAACCCTACTTTGTTGACATCGGTGTAGAGATTGCACGTATTACAGGGATCACTCTGAGGTATACCCACAATGATGAGTGGAAGCCTTTTGAGTTGATTTCAGGCTAGATACCCTGCCCTTGCGTGTGGATCGGACTGACGACTGTTCCCCCAGGCTTTACTGTTGTTTGTGGTGACCTTAGTGGCCTATCTCTCTAGGTTCTTACCCAAGGTGATTGTGGAGGGGAAAGTCTTCACGGTACCTGGAATTGACGTTGGCCAGACTCACTCGGGCTCCTTGGAGGGTATACCCATGATTATGTGTGGGAGCTTGCACCAGGGTGTAAGTCCGTTAAGCAAGTTGTCAACGTAACTTTTCCACCCTAGCCCCACCCCTCCTCGTCTCATTGTTCCGACGTTGGATTTCATCACCGACTAATGGCCTCGAAATTAGAAGGTATTGTTTTCTTGGTGATTTCTTCTTAGATTTTGTTTACTAGCGTGTGCTCTTTGTTTCTCGAAGTTGACCATAGGAATTTCTTTGCGGAGCTTGTCATTTGTTTACAATTGCTCCCCCACGATGTTCACGTAGAATGAAAGGTTTATCTCCAGAACATATGGACGATACTCAACCCTCACCTACCGGTACACCTGAGGGTTCTCCCCATCAGACTGAAGTCCCTGTGGTTACTCCACCACACGGGGAAACTAGTGACGTTCCAGTTTTCACTACACCACCTCCACAGGTAGACTAAACTAATTATCTAGAAGATTTTTGAATCACTAATACTAGAGAAGACTATCGCATTCGTCGTGGTGAAAGACCTGTTGTGCGATTAAATTCTTCTGACGAACCCATTGTTACATCTTTCAAATCAACCGTTGGGCCTTCTCCCGGTGTAGTAGGCCAAGATCCTTTTTGGTCAGGTGATTTCCGACGAGTCCTTTTTGGTACTGAGTCACCCCCTATCTATGAAATCAACCCTCCAGTGTCTTCTGAGACAAAAACTACACCAGAGACTACCACTTATCGTTTTTTTCTCCCTCCCGAGATGGCCCATCTTGCTAATACTACGAGTGTCCAAACCGGGATTACTGCAGCTACTCTTGCTCCTATTAATACCCAGAGAATACCTGATGTCATCCCGACATTTCCACCCGGTTACCATGCTTTAAATGCTTTGTTGAATGCTCCTAATCCAACACCTCCGCAAACCCCAGCTGGTTCTCCAGGTGTTCCTCCTTTTCCTGGGCATCCTATTCCCGGTTTTATTCTGACTCTCCCTCAGTTTCATTTTGGTAATCCTAATCCTAGTGGCACTATCCCGAATATTGCACCAAACCTGCAGATTCTCGTTGGTGGACAGGGTGGTATGGTTCCTTTTCCTTTTCCCGAACACAACATAGTTACTACTCAACCTACGATTGGCACACAACTTCCGGGTGGAACTATAACTACGGTAGGGGGACCAACTTCACCCTTTGTACAAAATATACCTCCTAAATTGGCCCAGTATTGGAATCAGCTTCTGCAAAACTTTCCTCAAAATGATGGGGGGAAAAAACCTGCCCCTACTATCGGCCAACCTTATCCAGGTGTACCTAATCCTATTTGGGGTCAGGGTCAAACCACTCAACCCCAGGTTCCTACTCAAACTCAAGGTTACAATCCTTGGGGTTACTATCCTATCTGGCCACCATCGACTCAGCCAGGGCCTTCCCTCTACGGACAGTCTGCTTATGGTCCTACTGGTTTTCTGACAGGGCTTCCACCCCAAATCCATCAGTACCTGCAAGTAAACCGACAGTTACCTTTTCTTTCTAGCTTGGATTTGCCAGATTTGTCTAGGATTCTTAATGATCCTATCTGTCACTCTCCTCAATGGCCTGCTATTCCTGCTAAGCTTCCATCAAATATTCTGAAATTCGATGGCAAGGCAGGAGAGGACCCAAATAATCATGTCATGAATTTTCATTTATGGTGTTCGTCCAACTCACTGATGGATGACTCCATTCGTCTACGTCTTTTTCAAAGAACCCTTACCGGTTCTGCTGCGAAGTGGTATATTGAATTGCCACGAGGTTTCTTTTCTGATTTCAACACTCTAGATATGGCTTTTCTTACACATTACCAGTTATCGATCCGTTATGATACTGGCACTGAGATCTTGACCTCTTTCAAACAAACTAAAGGCACTCATATATCGGATCATATTCATGAGTGGCGAAGGAGATGACGTCTCATTAAACTTGAACTCCCTGATCAATTACTGGCAGAATGGTTTACGAAATCTTTCATGAACGAAATTGGTAAAGACATTGCTATGGGTGGTGTTGTTACAGAGGAGCAGGCTATAAGTCGTGCTCAATATCTTGATCTCATTTATTTGCAAACGGGAACAATTTATGATCTGCTACCTGAACTACCTCGTCCTGGTACTTCCAGTACTTCAACTGCTCCAGCTGCCTTGCATGCAGCTAATGGTGTGATTGGTACTACTCATGTCCACTCACATTATGTTTCATCTACAATCCCTAAGTCTACATATTCTAATGTTCAAAATGCTCCGTCTCCTGCCACTTCCACTGGTAAAACTTCTGAGGTGAACGTTGTTCAATCTACACCGACCAGTAAAAATAAATCAAAAAAAGGAAGAGGTAAGAATAAGGAGAGTAAAAATAATAATCAAAATGAGAAAACTAAAACTCCTCCTGGTGAAGATCGGGATAAGCGCAAACCACGATACCCTTGGCTTATCTGTGGTGATGATCACTACACGAAGGATTGTCCTCGATGTGCCGAAGTTACTAAGTTCCTTCAAGGAACACCGAAACCATCTACCCCGGCAGTCTTGTCTCAACCCTTCCTGTCTCAACAGCAGGCCTCGTTGGTCATTCATGACCAACCCTCTACTTCTACGACATCATATGTTTTGATGTGTACCGGTGATTCTACAAAAAATAATGTTGCACTCACCACTAGAGCTAAAGAATATACTCCATCTAAGGAGAAGGTTGACGATTTACCTCCTACTTTGGTTCAGCCCTCTCCACCGACTCCACCTACAAATGGTCCTCTTCATCTCGAACGACCGAGCCTTGATATAGTTCTGCGACCACCTCCGAAAGGTGTCGTTAATAAATCGGCCTTCAATCCTCATGCTCGGGCGGCCCAGAACTATAGCATTGTCGAAGATCTGGCCAGAGCGCCTTCAACAATGTCTGCGCTTGAAGTCCTTCAGTTTTGTCCTGCATAAAGAAGGGCTCTGTTGAAAGTGATAGGTGGAATTGATCCTACAGATACAAATTTAATAGTCTGTGACTTAGAAGATCATATTCCAAGGTTTCCCCCTCATCTTGCATTTCAAATACAAGTTGTTGTCCCCGACAAGAATATTTGTCGAACTATTATTGATGAGGGTTCCTCTACGTGTGTAATGTCTTTCGCTTGTTGGAAAGCCATCGGCTCTCCTCCTTTAAATGAATCACAAAATACTTTGAAATCCTTCAATGGCTTAGGTTTTAAGCCTTATGGTGTTCTTCCATCATTTCCTGTTACTCTAGAGGGTAAGACAGTCCAAGTTGAAGTGGCAGTTTTCGATGCTCCCCTGGATTATAATCTTCTACTTGGTCGTAGCTGGATAGATTCTATGCGTGTTGTTGTGTCAACACTTTTCCGTGTGGTATGATTACCTCATCAGGGAAAAGTTGTTACGGTTGATCAACTTGCCTTCTTTAATTTTGATACTCGTACTGGCAACGTGCCATTCATAGCCAAAACCCCTCTGAGTTACGAGAATGTCGGTGTCGGCCTTTTAAAGGATTCTTCATTAATGGGCACTTTCCCCATACCACTTCCACCCGATATTCCGCACCCGTCAGTTGCTTCTATTAATATGATCTCCATTGTACCTCATGAGCTTCCTGTGTCTTATGACCCTTGGATAGTCCCTGATCCAGGAGATCATACTCGTTTCGGCAATGTTATGTCGTTAAGTCCGGTTGAGGCTGCTTATCAAGCTATTCAATCGACAACACCTTCTACTTTTTCTCTTGATGAGTTGTCTCCTGATCCTTTCCATGTCATCTTTCCCACTGACGAGATGATCATGTCTGTCATGGAGGACACCCCTTAGGACGATGGACATCATCGTTCCATACTGTTTCTGGAACAACAGACTCTCGAGAACTACCAATGGATTTCGACTTCGTCGATCGTTGTTCTCATATCCATTGTTCCCGGATCTACACATGATGTGTTTGCGAAAGGGAACCTCAATAATATTTCTCCCACGATACCCATTGATATATCAGTTAAACCTGGGATTGTTGAAAATGTTCACATTGGAGCTTTGTGTTCTCCTGATGAAATTGTCACTTATACATCTCTGTTTAAAGAATTTCGTGACATCTTTGCATGGAGTTACGAAGAAATGCTAGGTATCGACCCTGCAATTGTTGTACATGAAATTAAGACATACCCCGGAGCTAAACCAGTACGGCAGCGCCTACGTCCAGTCCACCCATGCAAAGCGGCGACTATCAAGCTTGAGGTTGAAAAACTTCTCAAAGTCGGTTTTATTTATCCCGTGGCTCTGACAGAATGGGTTTCCAACCCTGTACCGATTGAGAAGAAAGGTGGTAGTATATGTTTTTGCATTGATTATCGGGATATCAACAAATCCTGTCCAAAGGACAACTTTCCAACCCCTTTCGTCGACTAGATCATCGATGACTGTGTCGGCAATGAAATATTTTCTCTCATGGATGGATTCTCCGGCTATAATCAAATTAACATCGCTCCTGAGGACCAACCTAAAACTGTTTTTATTTGTCCTTGGGGTACTTTTGCTTATAGGAAACTTCCCTTTGGTCTTAAGAACGCAAGCGCAAAGTTTCAACGTGCTATGTATTATGCGTTTCATGATATAAAGCATATTGTTCAACCTTATTTGGACAATTTTCCAGCTCATTCTTTATGCCAATTCGATCACCCCGATCATCTCCGAGAAATTTTCGTTCGTTGTTGGTTCTATCGCATTCGTTTAAATCCTCACAAGTGCGTCTTTTGCATAGAGTCCGACCATCTTCTAGGTTTCATTGTCTCACGTCAAGGGATCCGGGTAGATCCTATTAAGGTTGAGGTGATTCTTAATCTCCCTCCTCCTTCTTCGCTACGCCAGTTGCAAAGTTTGCAGGGGAAAGCAAACTTTCTTCGTCGTTTCATCCCTAATTACGCCGAGATTACTCGAGGTTTTACAAGGCTACTAAAGAAAGGTTCTGAGTTTGTTTGGGATATCGTCGCCAACAACGCTTTTGAAGCTTTGAAGTTGTCCCTCACGAAAGCTCCACTTCTCTTTCCTCCTGATTATAGTCGTGATTACTTTCTTTATCTTGCTGCCTCCGAGTACACTATTGGCATGGTTCTCATTCAAGAGGATGATGCACATGACAAACATGTTGTTTATTAATTGAGTAGAAATCTCACATCCACTGAAATCAAGTACCAACATGTTGAAAAACTGGCTTTGGCTTCTGTTCAAGAGGTTCAACGTTTTCGTCATTATATTCTCTCCAGGAAAACTACAGTGATTTCACATTGCAACCCCATGCAACATATTTTGACACATCAATTGTTGGGGGGCAAGTAATCCAAGTGGATTGTCATTCTCCAGGAGTTCGACTTGGAATTCGCTCGTGCCACGTCGAAGAAATCCTTAGTTTTTGCTGAGTTAATATGTGATTTTCCCCACTCTGCCACGGAAAATGTAGGAGTAGATTCATTACCTGATGAATCACTTTTCCTTGCACTGACGATATTTGGTACGGAGACATCATTATATATCTCCAGACCCAGACTTTCCAGCCTGATTTATCTAGTACTGAACGACGTTGTGTCCGTTACCAAGCTCATTAGTACATTATCCTTGGCGATACTCTTTATCGTCGAGGAATTGACTCTGTGTTTCAACATTGTTTGACTTTTGATGAAGCCGAGAAATCCTTGAATGACTGCCATTCTGGAGCATGTGGTGGTCATATGTCTGGGTATGTTACTGCCCAGAAGATCTTACGTTCAGGATATTTTTGGCCTTCCTTGTTCAATGACTACATTACTGCTATTCAAAAGTGTCATGCCTACCAAACCTACAATCAAAAAATTCGGTCGCATCCTGCTCCCCTTCATCCTGTAGTCTCAGTTGGTCCTTTTGCAAAATGTGGCATTGATTTCATGACATGTCACCCTCACTCGACCAGGGGGCATGGTTACATCATTGTAGTTCTTGATTACTTTACAAAGTGGGCCGAGGCGATGCCAACATTCGATAATACTGGAAAGACTGCAGCGTTATTTCTTTTCAACCATGTCATAACTCGTTTTGGTGTTCCTCAGGCTATCGTTACCAATCACGGTAGTCATTTTAGGAATTTTATGATGTCTGAACTTACGGAAAAGTTGGGTATTCGTCATGATTGCTCAACACCCTATTATCCGCAAGATAATGGCCAGGTCAAATCAATCAATAAGGTTCTTATAACTATGATTCGACGGATGATAGGATTTCATAAAACCAGTTGGCACACGATGTTGTTTTCGGCATTGTGGGCATATCGGACGTCTGTTAAATCCACTATGGGGTTTACGCCCTTTCGATTAGTCTATGGTATGGAAGCCATTCTGCCAATAGAATGTGAGATACCTTCTTTGAAGCTAGCTGTAGAACTCTTACCCAATACTTATGCTGAAGAGGAACGTCTGTTGTATCTAATGCGATTAGACGAGACTCAACGTGACGCTACTCTAGTAATAGAAGCCCAGAAGAAACGTGTTAAGGCACAGTATGACAAGCATGTCAGGCCTCGTGTTTTCTCTGAAGGCGATCTTGTTCTTCTGTATGAACAGGATAAAGATGTCTTAGGAGCTGGGAAATTTGAACCAATGTGGCGTGGTCCTTACATTGTTCACAGAGTGTTGGAAAAAGGAGCATACGAGCTGGTTGATTATGATGGTATACCTTTGAGTGAACCCAGGAATGGGTTGTACTTGAAGAAGTATTATGCATAAGCCATTTGTGCACAAATACTTGTATTTTATGTATCATACTATGTGTGTGCTACTTTAGTTTGCTTTTGACGTTATTTGGTCTCTACCCTTATGTGATGTTGTGCTTGATTGCCAGATGTCGGAGTATTCGCTACCTTATGTTGGCTTCACTGATGGTGCTAGTCGTAGTACTCGGAACCTAGCTTCTGCTGCATGGGCAATCTATGCCCCAACCAACGAACTTATATCTTTACGAGGTGTATGTCTTGGCCATGCAACCAACAACATTGCCGAGTATAGCGTCGTTATCAAACTATTGGTTGATGCTATCTCGCTTGGAATTCGTCATTTGGTTGTGCGACTCGACTCGCAGCTTGTGGTACTACAGCTAAGTAATGTATACTCTATTCGAAGTCCTACTTTATTACGAGTGTATTTGTGAATTCGCCTCTTGGAACGATATTTTGATCACATTGAATATCAGCATATTCCTAGGTGTCTTAATACATTAACATATGCATTGGATAATTATGTATTGGACAGACATTTGAACCATTTATAAATCAAACACATTTAAATTCACACAATGTAAAGTCAACCGGTAGAAGTCGTCTGTAATATATATAACGATCAAAAGAATTTGTTTTTACAAAATGTTTTTCTGAAGACCAAAATATCAAAAATTGAAGCTTATAGCTTCTACAAAGTGACATCATGGATGACGTTCACGATAGCATACTACTACCCTAGCTACTTTGTGGAGAAGTCAACCCATAGCTGCGGAAACCCCTACAGTATGACGTTGATCGCGTCGTGGAACCTCTTCCAGAGTCATATCTGGAATGTCTACTGTAAGACCCTCTAAATTCTACTCCACGATCTGATAATCCTATGCATAATGTGGTGCTGTTGCTACTGCTTCTCCTCGTCACTAGATAGGAGAAGTGCCAGGAGGTCTATACGGTCCAACGTCTGTGTTATCAACAAATATTTTTAGTTAGTCTTCAGATAAATCTATAAAACAAAAACATTTAAATATGATAAAAAATTCAAAAACATTTAAAAAGAGAAAATTTGTGTACTTCTTACCGAGGTCTCCCCACTGAGCGTCTTCAGGTAGTGCTAGATCTAGATCTCCTCGGAAATTCAACCCGGCATATGCGTAGTCATCCACCATCAGCATCTGGTTCTGCAACCAGTCAAAGAAAATATCGTCATATTTGACGATTGGTCCTGCCACGTGCCAGGCCATGAGCCGACACCATCGTAACATCCTCGAATCCCTAGGACCCGACAAGTTCCGCTCAACCTGTAGATGAAATACAGGGACCCTCTCTAGGAAGAAAGACACTAACAAAGATCCATATCCAAATTGTTTCAGTTCTCCCCGCCTGCACTTGGTCAGTTGTCTTTTGATACTGCGTAATAATGCATCAGCCCAGTTAAATACTTGGGGCTCAGTACACTCGATGGCGTACTGGAAATATCCCTACAATGCCATATGGGGAGTGGCACTTCCAGCCATCCGAGCAATCATGAAGAGAATAGTGCGGAGAGTCAAGTCAGTTACTCCCCAGATTTCCACATTCCCTTTCTTTCTTTCGGCCTTAGGTACGCAGTATTGGTTGCAATATTCACTCATTTTTAACCCACCTTCTCTGCTGCCGGTCAGACTGACATAGGATCCACGCCTGGATAACCCGGTCAAGAAATATATGTCCTCGATGTCAATAGTTAAGGTGTGAGCTCTGACAATGAAAACTTGCTGGTTCGGATCCCACATTCGGACTAGATACTCCAATAATTGGACTTGGGCTCTCATGCCCGAGATACGGAAGTATTTTAAGAGACCACAATCTCTTAGTGCAGCTATGGTGGGAGGATGGTTTTAGGTGTTTGCGTTATCCTCCTCATGTTCTCGTTCTTTCCACTCAAGCACCATGTTTGGGGCTATTAACCTGCATAAAAAACATACAAACATGATTAATGATCTTATTCATGAAATAAATTTCTTCTATTGGATAAACGTTTCAAATTTTTTTGAGTTATGCACTGCTCGCAGGTGCCATATTATGCACAGTGAAAACTTCTCGTGGGTGGCTTAAGGCCCACCTGCGAGAATGATTCATTCTCGTAGGTCCCGTATGGGCCACCTGCGAGAATGTCTCCACGCATATACGGTCCAAAAAATAACTTAAAACAGGATTTTTAACCAATGAAATCATAATTTTAAATCATGAAAAGATCAGGAATGAAGAACTTACCAAGATGCTGCTAATGGCTCGTCAAATGATCACTCATAACTCCCGGAAATAGACACCAAATGCAGAGGGTAAAATGAGGGTTTTGGGAACTCAATGGTAAAAATGTGAAATGATATGGTAAATTTAGTTATTTACTCATTTTAGTTACTTTTTACTATATCAAATTTGGGTTTTTATGTTTATTTATTATTTAAACCTAATCGCTAATGTGAAAATGAGTGAAATGACTTGCAGGTGTGAAACATGGATGATTATGGACAGATTTTTCCCTGGGGTGGTGTGATTTTGATTGTTTTTTATGGTTTTTTACATAAAACCTCGAGCGCCTTTTGTCCGTTCTTGCGCTTGTGAAAAACATAAGAACGTGATCGAGCGTCGTTTTATCACTTTTTTGGGCTCACTGTGGTTATACAAAAAAGGAACCCCCCTGGAGTTCTCTTTAAGCTCTTTTCGGACTCTCTAAACATGAAAAGATTGCCAAGCGACCTTGCTATTTTCACTCTCGATAAAGTATTTAAAGCATGCATCTTTCGAGCGATAGTTTAACCCTTTTTTGGTCTCGTTGGACTACTGTACGAAAAAGGAACTGAGAGAGTTCTCTTTTAAGTGTTTTTCCAAACTCTATAATCTTGAAAAACCTTCGAGTTTACTATCTCTGGACTCGTTAAACAAACATTGACAGACCTGTGATAGGACCGAACCACTCCTTCCTAGGGTTTGTTAAAAATACTCCGAGGGACTCGTCCGAAGGATGAGCTTATATCAACAAGCATATGTGATCCTCTTCAAGCTTGCGTAAAAATAAAGAGGTACTTTCCAGAAATGGTGGGGTAAAATTTGGGAAAGGGATATATTTCATCTTCGTATTAATTCGCAGTAAGAGTCTCTCTTGAACATGACACCCCCTCTTCATCATTTGAAGTCGACTTGGGAAATCCATTTGTCTCTTTTTCGATTGATTACAAGGTCAGTCCATGAGTTTTCTTTGAGTCAATGCTGCCAAATCATTGGTCGTGTCGTTCATGTGTTCAAGAGAAGTCCATTTGAAACCTATATTGAGTTGGCCATCTGCAGTTACCCATTCTCTCTGTGTCGGCCTTCCCTATGTCTAGTCCAATTTACAAAGTGCTATGTTACCTTCAAACTCTGTTACTCATTTCGTGTCATTGATGGGGGATACATCAAGGCCCTCCTATGATGAGTTTTGTTCCGTCGACTTCAGCACATTATCCGGAATCAAGACTTAGAAATTATTTAGTACCTTGAAGCTTGCATGCCTCAATGGCAAGTTTCTTGCTTTCGAAAGTGGGTTTACATCATTGACCCCTGATCGAAAAATTTCGTCTGATGTTCGACATCAACTCATTTATTCACACTCGATGGATTGTACTATAGTACCTTGGGAGTCATTGACATCAATGGTGATTTCCCTCACACTTGTTAACGGTTGCATCAATGACCGGTAATCAAGTGGTTTCTGCCATGTTCG
>ML797848.1:477985-493522 GCA_009831015.1 Picea engelmannii
CCATCAATCATGGACATCCTAGATGCACCAATCACCCTCTGTAATATGTATTCCATCTTTGGCAAAGGGTAGTTTTCCTTCTTCGAGCTCTTGTTCAGGTTTTTGAAATCGACACAAAGTCTGATTTATCCACTTTTCTTTCTTACTGGGACCAAATTTGCCACCCAATCAGAATACCTCAATGGCACAATAATCTGAGCGTCCAAAAGCTTCTTCACCTCTCTCTCCATGATAGGAAACAACATAGGATTTATCTATCTTAACTTCTGCCTAAATGGCTTGGATGATAGGAAACTTGTGCTCAATAATGTTGGTGTAGTATGTTCTAAGATCCTCATAAGTCCAGGAAAACACATCAGCAAATTTATTTAATAGCTCAACATACTCAAATGTTTTCTCCCTCGACAAGTTGCTTGACAAATTGACAAATTTTGGATTCTCCTCTGTACCAATGTTGCACTCAGATATCTTAGCATCATCAATTAGCCTCTTAGATTTTACTGTCAAATATCCTTTCCAAAGGGACTAGTCCCTTCAGAATGTGATTGCTAGGAAACTGCACAATACAATGGTTAGCAATTTTCTTTAAAAATACGTCAGTGTGAGGCTCATTTTCATAATTAAGATACTGATCTATATCCAATGTTGAAAATTCCTCAACAGTATCCAGGAATTTTTTGATCTCAAGACAATCCTCAAACACCTTCCAATTCTTGACATTGTCAGGTATAGAGGGTCTGTATTTTACTTCTATATCATACCTAAGCTTGGGTGGGAGGGGAACTCTGAAATTGCTCACTGAAACAACCAAAGAATCAGCCACTATTTTTTCCTCTCTTGGAATGAATTAAATGTTGAAATCCAAGAAAAAGCTGTCAATCAGGTCCCACACTTCATTTCTATAAGTTCTGAGCTTGGGATGCTTAGCTTGATAAATATTTCTAATCTAATTAACAATCACTTCTGCATCGCCAAACATAGATATTTCCTTGATCCCCATGTCCTTTGCAGCCCTTAAGCCCAAAACAAGAGCTTCGTACTCTGCCACATTATTGGTAGCTTCAAATTCCAGTTTTTCGGACAAAGATATGGCCTCTCGAGAAGGTGAGACAAAAACCACTCCAGCACCAACAACATCCTTAGAAGAGGCTTCATCAAAGAACATTTTCCAAACAAAAGTGGTGAGAGGAGGATCTTCATAAAAAGTAATAGACTTCTTTCTGAGTTTAAGGGGAGGCTTGGGAGCATCAGTGAGTTGTAAAAAACTAGACCCTAGATCAATGTCAAGTGCAAAGGTATGATGATTGGTGGGGTTTGCTTCATCACTAATAATATATGCCAGTTGGGCTTCCCTGTAAAGTATTCGATGATCCCCCCCAAACACAGGAATAATGGAATACGTGAGGTCCATTTGCAAGGTTCCCCCAAGTATTTTTATCCAAGATCTTGACAAAATCATGCCAAACTTGGGGGTAACATCAACCACTACAATGTCCATAACCAAAATTTTCATGGGCAGCTGAAACAAGGTCACAACTAGGTCTTTGATAACCCCAAGACATTTCACTTTCCTAGAGTCAAAGGAATACAAGTCATGGTAAGTTTTTGTGATTTCCAATCCTAGTTCTTCCATGAAAATTTTGGGCATGAGATTATAGGATTCCCCTGAATCCATCCGACAATTATGAAACACCTTATCATGTATATTCAGTGATGTATAGAAGGGAGGGGATGAATCATCTATGTCTCCTATCAGAGGTCCTAAGATAATTGTTGGCTTTTCATCTTGCAAATTGATTGAGTCTGTGGGATGAATTGTGGGTTCAAGCATTAGTAGCTTAGAGAGGCTCTTTTTGAAATCTTCATGCTTGACCAACTCTGAAAGGGGTACAAGGATCCTAATCTTCTAAACCTCATGCTCAAAATTAAAAGGGGATGTAGGCTTTAGGATTTCTTTCACTTCTGGGACAAGAGTTATGGCCACTTGAGAGGGGGTTCGAAATTTCTTACCTTTGCTGTCGTCTGTTACATATTCAACAGGATTATCTTCTTTGGTAGGATTCTCGAGAAAATTAGGCTTTCCTTCTTTCTTCTTGGACCTGATGTTATATCTATTGAGGTTGGCGTTGGCCTTGTCCCCTTTGCTCAGCTCATTCAGTTGATTGTTCATGAGAGATTCCTCGTATGAAGACTGAATTAAGTGAGGAAAAGAGGAGGTGTCCCCAAGATAGTGGATTTCGAGATCAAGGTCTTCATCCTCTTCTTCTTCATCAGCAACAAGATTATTTTGGAGAGGGGTTTGGATTTTCTGATGCTCTCTATCTCTGCTCCTCTGGTCTCTTTGGATAATCTGAGGAGTATTTCTAGGCCTCCTATAGTTACCTCTATTATCATCATTTTGGGATATATGTAGTTCTTCTTTCCTTCTAATTCAATATTTTCCATTCTAGCAGAAAGTGATTTTAGTAGCTTGGTCATTTCATCTGTTTGAGGGGGGGGAATAGAGGAACTAAAAGTTGGGGTTTCATACCTACCTTTTCCCCTGTCTCTATCATCTTTACCCCTAAGTTTTTTAGTCGCCAATATATTGGATTATACTTCAAGGGTTGCATCTTGCATATGAGCCAAAGAGGTAGCTATTCTTTCTCTCAACAGTAGGCAAAATTCAGGGCTGAAAGCATTAGCATAAGTCATTTTGGCAGATATTTCTATAGGCTTAACTTCAGCTGGAATATTTTTATACATTTTATTAAATCTCTTCAAGAAGTCTAAAACATATTCCCCCTCCTCTCTCTTAAGTGCCCCAAATTTAGTAATATAATAAATGAGATCTTTTTTATTCCCCCAGTGCCTTAAGAAAGCATCATCCAGAGTAGCAATCTCGTTAATAGATCCAGGAGGAAAGTCCTTAAACCATTTCCTGGCATCACCATCGAGGCTCTGTACAAAAATTCTCATCCAAACATCTTCATTATCGATGGCTTGAATCTCTGCAAATCTATAAAAGGATGAAAGGTGATCTTCTGCAGTCACGTCTCCCTCCCCGGTGAACTGGGGCATTTACTCAAGATAGTTTGTGGCTGGGAGCACATTCATAGGCTGAGGTAAGACCAGAGGGGTGTATCTATTAGCCAATATCTCAACCATTATGTTCCTAGGAGGATTAACACCTACCATTTGGACATGAGCTTGAGGAGAAACAGGAGGAGATGGAGTTCGAGCAAGCGAGACTAGGGTTGTGCTTCTAGGAGAAAAAGGAAAAGGTTGAGAGTTAGGAGATAAATATGAGGGTCTAGGGGTAATAGAGGTTTCCCCTTTTGTAACTGCAACAACTCTAATATGAGGAGGATTAGGAAACTCTTCTAAGGTCAAATCTCTCTCCTTCCACTTCACAACTTCAAGGGAGAAAGGGGGATTATGAAAATTATCAGAAAAACTTGGTACAACAGTGGAGGTACCTTTTTGAGAGGTCTTCCCCTTTCTGATAATTTCCTCTGGGTCAGCTTCAGGAATTACTAGAGGAAACAGTGAAGTGGGCCTCATGTTTCTGCCTTTAAGAGCCAGAACTGAAACAGTGGAGTCAAAACAATGGAGTCGCTAGGTGCAAGTTGCAATATTGAATGGTTCTGATATTTGATGCACCTTCAGAATCAAAATCTCTTTGTTGTTCTATCCTAGGGAAAATATTCAATTCATCCCCGACAACGGTGCTAGAAATGTTAGCAATGGAAGTCACCTCTAGATTGCGGTAGAGGTAAGACCAGTACCCACCAGTTTGTATGTCACAATGAATAAATTAAAGGGTGGTCTAATGGACGCATTCTCAAGATAATATCACTTTAACTCAAAAAACTAGGCTGGTATGCATAAGTAGATGAGGTCTTGATCTAAATTTAGCCAGTAAGTTGCAATAAAGGGAGTAGGGGGAAGAAATTGAGGAGAGTGAAGAGGTATGCTATGGACATCCGGTCTTCTAGCAGCCTAAGGAGGAAAAACTCAGAAGGAAAGATCCTCTTGATTCAGAGTTTCAGGGGATTGAATGAAATTATCACTGAACTGAAATCAAACATACATCACAATTCAATGACAACAACCCGACTAGATCATCCATGCCTGAGTCATTTAGCGTTGGAGGGAAAAGACAACATAGAAGCTGATTAAAATTGGTCACGATGTCACTGTGATCAAACCTACATCACAAGAACACAACTACCCTCGACTGGATCCTCCATGCCCGAGTGTTCTAACACAACTGTTTATAGAGATATGAAAAGAAGCTAAACAAGAAGTCTCAAATACATATACATAACCAGAAGAACCATATCTTCATAAAAAGTTTACAATATAGGAGCCTAGCTCAACCATCCCCCCTTACAAAATATAAAAACTATTTACTTATACTTAGAACGATCCCCGACTATCAGGAGTGTGATATGATCACTACAATCAAAACTTTGTGTCAACAACTTCTTCTGTCAGACTGAGCCTGTGTCCCTATGTCAGATGTGAGCTCAAATTAGCATGGGTCTGCAGGGAAATATGCTCGCAGGGGTACCACAGGCTGATGGTTGAGTCCCCACGGTCGAGCCTTCCATGCCTTCCATTTAT
Source organism: Picea engelmannii (assembly GCA_009831015.1). Classification (NCBI taxonomy): domain Eukaryota; kingdom Viridiplantae; phylum Streptophyta; class Pinopsida; order Pinales; family Pinaceae; genus Picea; species Picea engelmannii. The sequence continues at coordinate 482,594 of ML797848.1, forward strand.
GGGGTGAGCCGAGGTTTCAACCACCAATCCTACCTTCCATTATCTGCTTTTCATTGGAGATTGAATGAGACTTAATGCTCAGAGGCATGACAACTTGTTTCTCTCAGATAGGATGCCATATAAACATGAAATTGTGGGGCCGCTTAGAGGTGTTTTGGGTTGAGACTGCTTTTGGGCCCGCAATCCATCACATTTCTCCACATAGTATTTTCTCCATACCATGGTTTCCATTGCGGGACCACTCAAGAAAAACATCACCTGAGCATGTTGCGTCCCCACAATAGACTGTGGTCGTTGATCTGGTCATGGTCTGAGATCTAGGCGCACCAGCTATATTTAGTGCCACCACCAAGCTTACTCACCCACCAACTTTAGGATCTTCCAAAAGTGTTCTTTGGGGTGGGGCGCTACTTTTGGTGCTGAACAATAACATATCCCAGAGGATGATCTGACGTGGAGGCCAGATGTCACCATGTTGATGTGTCACAGATGGAGAGGTAACATGTGTCACTTGAAAGAAGGCTGGAGGTGTGTCTGGGAATACTTGAAAAGAGTGAAACATGTCAAAACCATAAGGGTTTCACCTGTCTATGCTGACATCCGACATGCATTTGACTCTCTAGGGCTCGAGGGCTAGATCTTATTTACCTGCTGTGATTTTATCCAGAGCTATGGATCTGGCGACATGTGGCTCCTTTAATTGGACGACCGAGATCCACTACGGGTCTCCGGGCTCCAGGAGAATCAAAACTCAAACTTATATTTTCCCAGGGAGTTTACCCGTAGTCATAAATCTGATGATGTGTGGCTCATGGATTTGGATGACCAAGATCAACTTCGGGTCTTCGAAATCTGGGAAAATCAAATCTCAAACTTATTTTTCCTTCTGTGTTTTCACTCGGAGCTATGGATCTAACGACACGTGGCTATTGTTGATCAACGACTCGAATTCACTTCAATCCTTCAACCACTTCGACACTTTGGGCCTTCGAGACCTTGGAGAGGCACTGTCACTAAGATCAATGACTCCCTGCCAATTTTGAGATCAATGGTTCATGATTTATTTCGGGAGTTCGGGCTTCGACTCTTTGGAAGTTTTATGCACTTCTCATTTTAAAAATCCCGAATCTCATTTCTCTGAACACTTGGATCGGATTCCACCTATCCCCCTCGAGACCAACGACTCATGCTCTCTTGATTTGAGTCCATACCAGACTGCTCTAAGTGTTGCACTTGTGCTTACAACTGTCGTTTCTTTGAACAATTACCTAAATGACTGACATAAGGCTTTAGAAAACAAAATTATTAGTGACAAAGGTAAAGAGAGAAGTGATCAATCTTAGAGAAAATATGTCGATCAAATGAACAAAGGAAGACAGAAGAAAAACTACAAGTTGAGAGGAAAAACTTGCAGACTTAGGTAGAAACCACAAACCCCTAAGGCTTTGACAAGCTTATGTGATAACAGGTGGAAAAAACCACTTGATGTTTAGAGAGAATGGATTAGAGGTCTTGTGGCACAGAGGGTGTCTCAATTGCTTGTATGGCATGGAGTTGGGAAATAATGCCAGAATGACATTTTTTGAGCAGCTTTTCCATGCGATGGGAACTAATGATCTCAGGGGAAACGGCAGTGATTCCTTGGAACTTATATTGTTGACCCTCCTGGTCTAATTGCATGGCTAATTCCTTAAAATCCATAAGAATGGGACCCTAAAATCCATGAGAATGGGACCCAAAGTCCCTATCCAGTATGCACCCAATACAATGTCACAACCTCCCATGTTGATAGAAAACATATGAGATTTCATGTGGTAGTCACCAATTTGGAGACGCACATTTTCACAACGCCCTCCACATTTCATGTACTCGCCATTGGAAATCATGATTTGGAAATTATTGACTGTACGTATATAACAATTAGTTTCTTGGGAAATGCATAGATGAATAAAATTATGGGTGCTTCCACTATCAACAAGAATGATGACCTTCCTATGCTTGATGTAGCCAATTATCTTGAGGGTTTGGGGAGAAGAGAAGCCAGTGAGATCATTTAGGGAAATGGCCGGTTCGACTTTGGGAGGGTCTAAGGGAGAGCTATGTCAGTGGGTTCAGGTGACATAGACATAAGGGGAGCTTCAACATCCTCTTCCAAAAAATCCTCCGAGATGGCCATAAAAATATTTTGTTCCTTACACTCGTGTCCCAGAAAATATTGTCATCACAATTATAATAAAGGCCTTTGAGTTGGTGTTCATCCATTTCAACCCTGGTCAATTTTTGGATCTTCAGTGCAGTAGAAGGAGTGTGATTTACTGGTTTAGTGCAAGGAATAAAGGAGGGTTTATGATTTTGAGAAGAGACAACATGTTGTGCTTCCTTATCACTTTTAGTAGCCTCCACCCAACTTTGAGGCTGAGCCATGAGGACATGGGAATGAATATCATCCTTGAGGCCACTAATAAAAAATTCTCAGAAAAAAGCATCAGACATGCCCTCTGTATGAAAAACCAGTCCCACAAAAACAACTATAAAGTATTATGGACCGTGCCAGATTATTTCAACTTTGTCAAACAGCCTAAATGGTTGGTGTCAGTGTCAAAGCATTCATAGAGCTCTGCCACAAAGTGTGTCCAAGCAACATACCCTTGACAAGCAGGTTTTCTCCATTGCCACCATTGCCAACATTCTTGATCTAGATGGAGAACACCATAACGGAGTTTGGCCAACTCATTTGTAATTCCATACAAAGAGAAATAATGTTCCATTTGAGTTACCCAATTAGTGGGATCTGAGCCATCAAATTTGGTCACATCCACACGCGAAAGGTGTAGGTCACACTGAAAATGATGGTGCTGAAAATTATGGGAATGAGAGGAAGTTTTAGCTTCGGTATGCAAAGGTGGGTCAGATAAAGGGGGATATGCAGAGATATGCATCTTGGTGCAAATCATCGAAGTGATAGATTCAAGTTGGGTAGTAATGTCTTGTTTGAGGTCTTCTTTGAGTTCCTTGATTAAGGCGATGATGGAGGAATGCATGTTTTTATTGATGGTGGAAATATTGGCACTGATATCTCTCACTTCTTGTTGGGTCTCTGTGAAATTAGATTGCAAGGCATTCAAGCGAGCTTCCAAGTCTTGGCTACGGGTATGGGCCATGATGATGAGGGAACCAAAAAGGCGCGGGTGGGGTCAAAAACTTTGTTGAAAAATGATAGGTATGAATGTTATAAGGGAGAAGATATAAATTCAATGGAATAGGTCTCAAATAATGGTGCAAAAAAATCCAGACTTTTTTTTTTTTTACACTTGTGGAGTTATACTCTGGTTTGAAGAATATTACAGTGATGAAATTCCCAAATGCTTAATTAATAAGAAATGTGGAGTGATTTGGAAACTCAAACACAATTGCACGACAATAGATCTTGTCTATTTTGTTTTTGTACCCAAAGGTTAGGTATTCAAGGGTTCTACAGACAAGGGTTTTCCATGTGCTATAGCTCTCTAATATACGTGTGGGGTCCAACAATAGTACTCAGTCCAATATCTGAGGGCACCAACTAAGGAGGCTAGACCGTGCCCTTAGTCGTACTACCCGACTACCCAGGTACTAGAGAGTGTCTTTCCGAGTGCTTTTCTCGATGGCACTATAACAGTCAGGAAACCGATTGGTTTATCTAAAGAGGGCTTCAAGAAATCTAGGTTGATCTGTATACAGGTGTTGTCTGATGCGCTACCACTCGAAGGGGTACCAACAAGGGTTACAATGGTGACCAACATATGTGCACTTAAGTACCACTTATATTTTGTACGTGTATGAATACCCGACCGTGGATTTATGCGCGTAACGACAGATCTCTGTAGCTTAAAGACGTCGGAATACATCTCTACCCTGAAAAAAAATGAACCCACAATTTTATGTCGAGGAAAGTGCTCTAATACCACTTGTAATATTCCAAATATAAAAAGTATGCAGAATAGAAATGAAATGCTAGAAATGGTAGATGAACAACAATATAACCAGAACAACACCAAAATAATACCAAAATCATACCAGAATAACACCAGAAATAACACTTTGATTACAGAGAAATGTTCACTTGCCTCTTCGAGGGGACAACCTCCAGCAGAGCAGAGCTCTATTACAATAATATCCAAGAAAAGAGTTTTCATACTCTCGACTCCTATTTATACTAAATATGTCTATTAAAAGAACCATCTAGAGGAATATCCTTCTAGAAGCAGAATCTTCTATTAGGTATTCTTACATCCGACTTATTCTTCCTTATTGCTAGGCCTTATAATATTGAACTTTATTACATTGTAATATATTATTCTACCTATGTGAGGGGTTAGGTCCCTAACAATTTCCAGGAAGAGAAGGAGATGACCAAACTCTTCGGGATCAATATTCAGGTTAAGAATACCAAATAGATTATTTTGACTCTAGTTCATAGGATAATCTCATAGCATTGGAGCTACAATCTAAGATTAAATTTTTTGTATATGTTGATTTTATAGGTGAAGTAGAATCAAACGTAGTGCCACTAGATGTATGTGGAGTAGTGTCTAGAAGACCCTACATGTATATCATGAATGCTATATTCATGAAGAGAGCCAATCAATACCTCCTTATCAAGGACGAGAAATCCTTCATCATCACTTTGCACAAAGGAAAACAAAATATTTCACTAGTAATTGCTAATCGAACTAAGAAATTGATCAGTTCTAGCAAGACATATGTTTTAGTTTTCCTAAGGGAAAATTAGTCTAGCGAAGAGTCGTTAAAAGTAAAAGTAAAGAGAACAGTGTTCTAAGGATCAAAAAAATGATTTGGAGGAGTTTCTAAAGGAACACGAGGGAGTGTTCTAAGAGCCTAAAAGGATACCATCTAAAAGTGAAGTGAAGCACAAAATCCAATTATTTCCATACTCATCATTGCTGAATTTTGGGTTGTATGTATAGTTTGTTCTAGAAACAAATAAAGTGAAGTAGCAATTGCAATAATTGTAGGAGCGGGGTGTGATTTTACCAAGTAACTCACCTTTTGGGTCACCCATCATAATTTTTCACAAGAACAATGGAACTTTCAGAATGTGTATTGATTAATGGGCATTGAACAAGATTAGACTAAAGAATTGGTACCCTCTGCCCAGGGTCGATGATCTATTGCAACAATTGAAACATTTCAAGTAATTCACTAAGATGGAATTTGTTAGCGATCAAAAATAATTTTCAAATTATTTTGACATCACATGATAAGATGATTATGAGGTTAAATATTTATTTATAAATCTTAAATTATAAAGTCTTATGGATAGACATTAAAACATATTATTCAAATGAATAAATAAATTTGTATCTCAAAATATACCAAAAGCTAACTTTTAGTTTTCGGCGACTAACTAGTCAATTTCAAAGTGTAGTAAGTCGTCAAAAGCTCTCCTTTTCGATGGCTAAAAGGATGGAAACGGGATGCTTAAGCCGTTGAAAGCACAGAAGAGTCCAGAACTAAATTCTTTCTGCCCAGATCACATTTTATGGTTTCCAAATCCCGTGGGAATGATTTTCAATGAAGGATAATAATTATAGGAATACAGATCATCCTCCTTTTCAGGCTTTGGAGACATATGACAAAGAAATGAAGCCAAGTGGCATTTTGGTTTTTGACAGAAATCGCTCAGCTATCAAAGAAATATTTCGAGCTCTTTGATCTTCACTTGCAATTTGCCAAATAATGTTGAAGACTATCAGATTCAACTTGTAATGATAAGATTGGATCTTACTTGCCAAGATCTAATTTGATTAACTTCAGTTTTAATTATTTCAAATCCATTTTAATAGGATCTTGAAACTTTGATGTAAAGGCTATAAAGCCTATCAATTCTAAGGATGAAAAGGGGGGGAACAGTCTGAGGACTGTGGTTCGACCTTGGAGATTTGTAACCATATTTCATCCATGGAAATATCTATGAATACATCTTGACATCAAGCTTCTTTCACTGTATTGGTTCAGTTTTCATCTTCTTTCTTTTCCATGTTTATATATATTCAATGACAGATGACTTTAATCTCATCTCTTCATTGATATATTAAACCTATACATTGTTTCTCATGTTTTTCCAATGCCTGAAAGTTGTCATCCTATCACTGCGTTGATAAGCTAGAGCTACAAGTATTCTACCTATTATGTCTGACCATATATCATATGCAATCTTATATATGTCTTTGTTAGTGTGATAAGTATTTAAACTGTCATGGCTGGCCATTCACATATGATATTGTATGTATATTTTTGTTAGCATAATAAGTCTTCTCCATGCCTTCACACATTTGATTTAAATCTATTGAACAGTATAGTAGAAAGCCTTTGATCTTTGAGAGGATTCATGTGTTCTTAAATGAATGTGACTCTTTCAAGTCATCTGACTTGATCCTCATTCTCCTACATTATTGAGTTTTTAAGTTACCAATCTTACATTGTTTACAGTCAGGGAGTAATTTCTTGGACTGATAACAAATTGGCATTGTTGCCGGGGAACTAAAGTGAAAGAAGAATTTCCCTGGGAGAAAGACATAGATATGTTTCTTAATGGTAGACAAAAGACAGACATTAAATTAGATTGTAATCATTTTCCTGACAGCTCCACCTTTAAAGACTCCACTGGGGAGGATCCTGTTGACAGAAGATGAATAGACCAAATTTCAAATCCAGGTACTAGTTCATTAGTCTACTTCATGAATTATTACTATTCTTTTTTAGTTCTTTCATGCTTTTCCCTTTGCATGTAAAGAGAATTATTTTATGTTTTGTATATTCAAAAAATCATTATCCTTATTGTGTATATCCGGCCTTAGAAGAATAAAGCTTGCAGCCTAATTGTATTGCAGAAGTAGATTCAATAGTTTTACCTCAACCTATTCATAAAAATGAATTCTGCAATTCAATACTTCTTGACTTAGATAAATCGTGTGATCTTGAGGAGATCAAAATTGATTCCACACCCTATCAGATCTCAACTCCTATTTCCATAACTTCTGAACCTTGTCAACAACCTGCTAAATTTCATGATCAACCCACTGCCTTTCAAATTAAAATTTGGTTGAAGATGTTCAAGCCTTTGAAGCTTCCTTATCTCCTTCATCCTTATCCTCTTAACTATTATGAATATCTTCCCTTGTTTTCTGAAGAGAATCAAGTTTCAGCTGAGAGACACTTGGAATCCTTTGAGGATTTTATTGATCGCTTTCAGATTGTTCATGAAGATGTCGTCATGATATTTTTCTCTAAGTCTTTGATCAAAGATGTTGCCATATGGTTTAAGAGTTTAAGAGATGAATCTATTGGTTCTTGGATTGAATTCTCTAATGTTTTTGTCAAACATTGGGGTGAAAACAAATCACTAGATTCGTATCTTGTTGATTTTTATTCTTTGAAGAGAAAATAGAATGAAACTTTGTATGTTTTCAATCAAAGATTTTGTAGCATCTACCATGGTATGCCTTTGGAGATTTAGCCTACAGAGACAGCTGCCATGATACAGTATGTTATGGGATTTCATTCAGAACTCTCCCTTCTTCTACTAGAAATGAAATATTCATCATTAAGAAGTTTGTTTGAAGATGCACTAGAGGTGGAAGAAAATATCCATGCTTCCAGTGGGATCAAAGAGTAGGTTGATTTTGAAAATCTGCATCTATATGCACATGAGCAGACTGAATGTCAATATGTTTCAAAATTTGAACAGGAAGGTAATGAATATGAAGCAGAATTGAGACAAAAGCAAGTAAGCGGATTTATTTTAGATTCAGATCTAGATTCCTCAATATTTGCAAGGTACTCCAGAGACAGATACGAGTATGAAATTTATGATCAATTTGCAAGCCAACTTGAGCCTATGATAACCAATGATTGCATAGGAAATTCTATTTTCTTAGTTGATTTTAATCCATATCATGTAAACCCTGTTAGGATATCCTCTTGTGATCATTATTCTGAAGAAGAAGATTTAAATATTTGTGAAGATGATCAACAATATATGCAATTTGTGATTGATGGAAGTTGTGAATTTGATGTTTAAAAGTCCAAAGAAAATACCTCTTCTTTTTTCTCCAAAATTGTCAGCTGTAATAGGTCATTACATTAGAGTGATAAATCAAAGTCTCAGGAACATGATAAAGGAGAAGACATACATGAGCAGGAAGATTATGACTATGAAACAGAGTTGGAAAAACAACAAACAAGCGGATTTATTTCAAATTATAAATCAAATTCTTTGGTTTTTGCAAATGTTTCAATGGACATGTATACATGTGAATTTTATGATCAGTTTGAAAACTAGGAAGAGCCTATGATAACTAATGGTTTCATGGACAATTATATATTTTCTACTGATCCTTATTCATATGATTTAAACATTGTTGTATCATCATCTTCTGAGCATTTTTATGAAAATAAAGTTATAATGATTGATAATCAAGATCTTATTTCAAGAGAACAAGAAGATGATCAATTTTCAAGAAGAGGAACAATCATGGCTGAGTAAGAGGCAACTATAGATGTGCAGTTGTTTCCCGATAATTATTACGTTTCTGATCTCTATTTCAAAGATCCAGTGGCATCCTTCATTGAATCATACATTTCAGAGAACCCAAAAATTTCATATTTCTTTAGCTCACTCGTTTTTCGGGGTGAATATGGTTTTGTGAATGAATTCTTACCACTGTTGTTACATTTTAAACAACAATTGTTTATTAGTGAGAAAGATGATATTATTTCAGTATTAAATTTTTTTGGATGGTTGCTAAGGAAATCATCTTTTACTTGACCAAATTGTAAATTTGGTTAGAGTATAGTAGGGTAAGAAATAAACTCATTGCCTGAGCATTTCTTTTCTTCCAGTTTGTAGCAGATATAGCAGTTTGTTTGTGTGAATAAAGGCAGTTTTGAAGATATACAGAGATCACTTATACAGATCTTAAAATATTTTCAGAAAGAGGTAATATGGCTAACTCCATGCCCAATGGAACACTAGAAATTAAGTTCATATTTATATTTTTCAGGAAAGGCATCATATCTGTGGTCCTTGAAACCTCATAGGGAAGATTTCATCCCCAATAGGAGCCAGATGTTAGTGATCAAAAATAATTTTCAAATTATTTTGACATCACATGATAAGATGATTATGAGGTTAAAGATTTATTTATAAATATTAAGTTATAAAGTCTTATGGACAGGCATTAAAACATATTATTCAAATGAATAAATAAACTTGTATCTCAAAATATACCAAAATCTAACTTTTAGTTTTTGGCGGCTAACTGGTCAATTTCAAAGTGTAGTAAGTTGTCGAAAGCTCTCCTTTTCAACAACTAAAAGGATGGACATGGGATGCTTAAACCACCGAAAGCGCAAAAGATTCTAGAACATAATTCTTTTTTCCGAGATCACGTTTTATGGTTTCCAAATACTGTGGAAATGATTTTCAATGAAGGATAATAATTATAGGAATACATATCATCCTCCTTTTCAGGCTTTGGAGACATATGACAAAGAAATGAAGCCAAACAAAAAAAAAAAAAAATTGACATAAATCGCTCAGCTATCAAAGAAAGATTTTGAGCTCTTTGATCTTCACCTGCAATTTGCCAAATAATGTTGAAGACTGTCAGATTCGACTTGTAATGATAAGATTGGATCTTACTTGCCAAGATCTAATTTTATTAACTTTATTTTTAATTATTTCAAATCCATTTTAATAGGATCTTGAAACTTTGATGTAAAGGCTATAAAGCCTATCAATTCTAAGGATGAAAAGGGGGGGAATAGTTTGAGGACTATGGTTCGACCTTGGAGATTTGTAATCATATTTCATCCATGGAAATATCTATGAATACATCTTGACATCAATCTTATTTTACTGTATTGGTTCAGTTTTCATCTTCTTTATTTTCCATGTATATATATATTCAATGACAGATGACTGTCATCTCATCTCTTCATTGATATATTAAACCTATACATTGCTTCTCATGTTTGTCCAATGCCTAAAAGTTGTCATCATTTCACTACATTGATAAGCTAGAGCTACAAGTATTCTACCTATTATGTATGACCATATATTATATGCAATCTTATATATGTCTCTGTTAGTGTGATAAGTATTTAAACTGTCATGGTTGGTCATTCACATATGATATTGTATGTATATTTCTGTTAGCATAATAAGTCTTCTCCATGCCTTCACACATTTGATTTAAATCTGGTGAACAGTATAGTAGAAAGCCTTTGATCTTTGAGAGGATTCATGTGTTCTTAAATGAATGTGACTCTTTCAAGTCATCCGACTTGATCCTCTTTCTCCTACATTATTGAGTATTTAAGTTACCAAGATTACACCCTTTATAGTCAGGGAGTAATTTCCTGGAGTGATAACAGACTTGAAGTGACAAAACATTTTTCCAGAATTCCGACGAACAAATCGTCAGAATTATGGTAGACCGCAATGGAACTTTTCATTGGAATTATGATGAACCAACCATATTTTCATCATAATTTTGATGAACCAATTGTGGAAATTATGAAATACCATGATGACACTTTTCATCATATTTTCGACGACCCAACCATCATACTTTCAATGGTTTTTCATTTGAATTCCGATGTAATCATAGTTCATCATTCTTTGCACACATGATATGCGAAGAAAATGAGTTGAAGGCTTCATTGTACGTGAGACATGTTTTTACACAAATTGAACATTGGAAAATGGGCCCAAGGTAATATTGTATGGTTTTTGGAGAAGTAGGTATCAATATGAATACTTGGACCAAGGTCAAGTGATGAAAATTTCTCATTAGGCCTAAAGCATAGCTTGCAGGGCTCAAGATCCATCAATGATCCCTCAAACCACCACAGATGATCTCT
>ML797849.1:14050-72531 GCA_009831015.1 Picea engelmannii
ATACAAAAAAAAACATGTTACAAGGTCACATTCTTCGAAGACTTACTTGATGCGTTCCCACTATGCTCCCTCAAGAAGCACTAGATCTGTGTCTCCTTTGAAATCCATCCCGACGTATGGGAATTCCTCACTCATAGGAATATGATATTCCCACCATGAGGAGAATCCAACATCAAATGTGAAAATATGGGGACCACCCCCTAACTGAGACATAAGACTAGTCCAATGCTCCATCCGTGGCTCAGTCATAGGTTGCACAAGAATCTCAATCCATGGGCGCATTAAGGGAACCCATTCGAAGAAGAATGGCACCAAAATGATCCATATCTGTATTGTTTTTGTTTCCCTGTCTTACACTTGGTGAGTTGTTTTAAAATTTTTGTAATTCTCGTTTAACTGTAGACAATGTCACATCATTGTCAACCAATCATAGGAACTTACACATGCCACCCCTAAGAACAATAACATTTTGTTAGATATATTTCATCAATTCCACTATAACCAACAGATAAATCCTAACCAAAAATACCAATACTGCTGCGGAAAAAACACAATATCAAGAGAGCGTACCTCTACCAATAAAAGCGTACCTTTACTAAGAGAAGCACACAAGAGAGCTACCAGAAAGACTGAGATTACACCATGGAACCTGCTACACTACCCTCTCCAGAATTGCGCCTCCTTCTGCTGCAACTGATGCTCCTTAAACTTGCACCCTAGCTGAGTGAGTGAGTGTGTGTGTGTTCAAATGAGGAGTGCCTAACCTCTATTTATACTAGTCTGCCAAGGTGCCTTTTCAAGTGGGGCTTGTTGAGGAAAATATATGAAATGATCTTACTCAAATATTTTCGGATATCGCTTGGATAAATAAAGATAGATGGGAATATTACCCTATGTTCATAGCCATCAAAATTGGTATCCTAAGTCACAAGTATTGATTACAAGTGCTTAGGCTAGTTTTTTTTATAAATAAAAGCTTGCTGAAAAATTCATTATTTATGTAATTTTATGAACATAACAGATGCTGAAATGAATATAGAGACATAAGTAAAGACACCAAGTCAATAATCAAAACATATGAGACATAAAGCAATTGTTTATTTCATTCCAATTCATCAAAATAATCATTCTCTTTACAAAATTTCCTGAGAAAGTTTTGGACCAAAGTCAAACTTAGATGTCCCCGGTGAAACATACGAAAGGAATTCTGATAGAAAGTAAAAAAATGAACTTTAAAAGCTGGATCAAATTGCTATAGATTGCTTCCCACTCGACTCTACATAATAGCCTTTGCCAGTCATGAAATTTAATTCACAAACAGAGAAGTCTACACAGACTATCAAAGATAGATCAACACCTCTGAGAAACAAGTGTCTGAATGATGTAATTCAATCCTGAATCTTGTTGTCTACAATAGGACCCTGCTATCATAAAAATAATTAGGCTTCTAATGAATTAAGGAATGAATGAAAACTGAATTATCTCAGCAAAACTCAAAGAGCAAACCTTAGTATACTTCTCCTTCTATTCTCCACTTGTTCCTCCTTTTCCTTTTTCCTTTAAGAAAATTAGAATTGGTTGAAGTAGTTGAACTACTTCTTTAGTTAAGCTAACTAAAACTCAACCAACTTTTTAGTTAAGGAGGAAAAGTAATAAAATCATAATAAGGGTTTTTAATAAATAATAACTAGTAGGTGGGACCCCTTGTGACTCCCTTTAGTTCTTTAACAATCATAACACAACTAGTTAATAAAAAAAAACACCCCTCCTTGTGACTCCCATCATCACTTTCATATTTGACAATTTATATCCATGATAATTGAAATTATTTCCAAAAATATATTACCCATATATCCAAAAATAGAGTGCTGTCCAAAATCTCAGAAGTCAACTATTCTTAATCAGTCAATAAAAATAAAATATTTAAAATCCACATTTTCCACTCTGGGAGGCAATCTTTCCCTTGTTAGGAGCATGGTGGGCCTAAGTTTTTAACCTTTTATTTGCATGAGAAGATTGTACTGGTGAGTGGACAGGGGAATCTTGGGTAATTTTATTTATAGGTGGAGGAGTAGGTAGAGATAAGTTAGGCCAGCCACGATGTTGGGAGACTGTCGGGTGGGCAATCTCTTGCCATCCATCGTTTTCAGGGACTTCAGGTTGCAATGAGACATGAGGGGGCACTAGGATACCAGGGACCTATGGGGCTTGGAAGAGAGGCCTTTCAAGCCTAGGTTGGACCACTCCTTTCCCAATCCAGTTAAAGAATCCATCTTGAAATAGCTGTCCTAACTCTTGCGTGTCTGGATGAAAGTGTATAGAGAATATTGGCCTTCTATGCCCCCTGTTCCAATTACCTCTGCCTTGGTTACCCCGACCACGACTACCTCTGCTGAAAAATATCATTCCTGTATGCATTATTGATTAGCAAATAGTTTCTTTAACAACCATACATGACAACTCTTTTAAACATGAAATAAACTTTGTCTCAACAACATATCAGACTCATGCAATCCAATCCATACAAATCGTTTAATAGTTGTCAATGAGCAGGGGGTGAACAAGAATTCTGGGATATGTGAGGGGTTGTATTGAGCGAAAAATGTTAAAATGAGGGGGAAAAGATCATGATTATTGCTCACAGAAATCAATCAATCAAATGTATCGTAAACCAAAATAATATATCACTGTAATTCATCTTTGCGATCCTTTAAATGTCATAATACAAAATTTATCTTAACTGTAATTAAATTTTAGGAACAGGGAGTGGATAGTGAATATGGGAAGGCAAGGGGATTGTAATGTGCGAAAAGTGAAATAATGGTAGGGAAAAGAGTGAACAATGTTCCTAAAATCAATTAATTAATCCATAAAACAATTATGTATTTAATGCCAACGACCCAACACCAACTAAACAATTACTGTGATCAATTAAACAATTACTGTGTGTTAAAACTTGTTCCTTGTCCCATATTAAAATCTTCAACACTTTTTATTAACACTGTATCATCATACTCAAAATCACTATGCCTTTCAAACATCCTGTAAAAAGAATTATGTTTTCTTTCTTTTCTTCCATTTTATATTAAAAACAAAATCCCAAGGCACACACAGTCATATTTCTTTAACTCAGTTCAGCATATAAAAATATCAACCACTGTCCATGATTTTCAAATCCTCAAATCAAACATAGACACATGTCTTTCAAGAGTTGAACAGACTCTTTTAAAACATGCCCGATTCCCCTCTTTTGACAACATTAACAAATAAAATTTTAATGGAACCATACTACAAGAACCTCGTGCTTCATCTCTGATGGTGCAATAAAACAAAACGATGCACGGTGTCTCCATAAACCATACACAGTATCAGCCAAGTCCCAGTCATCAAATTTCCAATTAGTTATGATCCTGATCGGGACAAATTAAACACACAGCAACCACGAACTTCAATTTATACCACTCTGTAGGAACACACAAACCACACATAACAAAAAGAGGCATCTCTGTGACTGTCCATTATCGTTTACTCCCAATCAATCAATTTATAACAATGATGAGTTATCGATTCAACTGACACAACAAAAGGAGGCAACGACTATATACCAATTATCATTTCCAATTATAGCTCTCCAACCACCCGCTCAAACAGAGACGAGCCAATAATAAAAAACCACTGCCAATACTACTCAAGAAACTTGTGACAGTCGACAAGATACCCGACAGAGTGTGACTATTGAGTTTATCAAAATCAGGCTCTATACCCATGAACACAAGAAATAATCAAGGGTTTGCTCGATCACCAAAACACAGGGAGACTAGAGTCGACCATATCAACAACAGGTGAGAACCCTTCGAGACAAGCATGGTGGAATCATAAACCTTAACCCTTAGCTTTGTAAAATAGGGTGACATTTCAACACCAGGTAAGGTAAGCAACGATGCAGAGGAGCAACGATTTCTCACTGAATAGTAACAAACACCAAGAACGCGCATATGAACCTGAATAGTTTATAACAATGCTGATAGAAATGCAGACCCCGATACTACCAATCAATCCTAAAGCATACTTCTTGGCATAATGACCACCCAACAACCAACTGTGCTAATGCCAATACCAAAAAACTAAAACCATGACCAGGTGAAAAGATATACAGTGACCGAAAGGTGGTTCAAAATATACAAAGTAACCCCATAGCACCAAATACAACTAGATATGGTTACCACAAATATGAGGAGGCAGACAATAAGGCTAAATAGAGTGAAACCCTCCAACCAAAATACCCATAAAGACAACATAGTGCCATCACAGTTCCACCACACAGAATAGCCAATGAAATCACAACTCCAACCATCAATTTTTCCATTTGCAAACGAATAACACACACAATCATTCCAGAGGAACACCACGCATTTACACAGTTGCCAATCTCAAGAAAATACAAACCAACAAATTACCGAGCCAACGTTTATTTCATTACAGAGCAAATTCATGTATGGGAGAAAATAACCATACCTGTAACCAATGGCCTTAAAAATGTGAGCTGGTTGAGCAGTTCCTTCTGCGCATCTTAGAGCTTAGCCACAACAAAAAACCAAATGAAAAATAACCATGCTAGGGTGACAACCCAGTGGGAGAAGTATGGAGTGACGTGCATTTACTCCATGTCACTTCCATCCTCCATTTCATTTGATACGTAGTACACACCAGCCAGCCAAAAACATACCATTAATCCATGCTATTAACTCCATGCATCGAAACTTGCACACATTGCTTGCCAATTGCGCCACCCCATATCATATTAACCATTTCCAAAACCATACCATAACATATATCAAATGCGCCCAATATAAATCAATAATATTTGTATGGCCACTAACCATGCTAGTTAGGACTAACAATAATCCTTTTTGATTTCATTTGCACATAATATAGCATAGCATAGCATAGTATAGTTCCCTTTCTTGGATTTTTTTCATATTTCTCTTGTCTCTTGTTGTTACTAACACGTGTCTTGTGTAGGTGTAACAAATAATGAATCATGGTGACAATATCAATGTAATAACAGTAAATATAATCCATTCATAACATGGAAATTTAGAGCTTAGAATAACATAATCAACACATCAAATGCATTATCCATTTTCCATTATGTCGCAAAAAAACCAATATTTCATCATCAATCATGTAGAACCCCATGAGAAACATCGAAACAACAACATAAAATGTGTAATAAGATTATCTCTGATCCTCGAGTCTACAAGGGGGTCCCACCTACTAGTATTATATATTGTTAGCATAGTTTTAAATAATAGGCTTTAGCAATACTTTGCGGGAGAAATCCTCGTTGTGATTTTAATCGTCGAAAAACTGGCGACTCCACAGGGAAATTTGTTTCCAACAGACTAAGAACTTAGAACATATGGTTTCGCAGACCAAGAACATCAGATCAATAAAGTATAACCAGAATGATTATGCAACAAGGGGAAGTGAGCGGATTTAATGGAAAAATGACCGAGAATTTGGGAATAACTCATGAAAAGTGTTAATATGAGGGGTTTTATCCTTGTATGCATAATCATTCAACCAAAATTTTCTCTTTACTTCAAGGAGAATTTTTTATGGAATTTCTATTTTAACCCTCAAATGGATGAAGAAATGGAAAGAAGAAGCGGGAAATAACCAATTCTTTATAAGAAAACAATGAAATGAGATAACAAATTCAATTATGCTTTCAGGGGGAACATTGTAACAACTATGTAAGCTTGATTGTTATTGACTAACAATACCTTGCAGGAGTGTTACTGTGGAAGAGCTCATCCAACATCATATTTTTGACCAAAAAAAAACTAAAAGGTGAAAATAAATAAAATTCATGACATAAATGGGACTACAAAATTTAAAACAATAGAAATAAAATGACAGAATTGCAAAAGCAACATGAAATCTATTAAAAAGGAAGCAAAAATTAAGCTACTGTAAAAGCATAAATGAAAAAAAATGGTGGAAAATAAAGCAGAACTAGACTACTAATATATAGAAAATCAAAACAACGTTAAAACTTTTCAAGTTGGTTCCACGTAGTGCTTCAAGTGAGAACCACTAGTGCTGTAGGAAAACAATCTCTCATGTAAATATTTTAGAATGTAAGAGTTAGTACCCAGGACAAAAGCGATCTTGAAAGGACCCGACCATAATTCTTGAAACTTTGAGACAATTTATAACCCTTTAAAGTACATGATTAGATCATCAAGATAGACATGAATAACCTTACCGATCAAATCATTGAAAGTTATTTGCATAGGCCTTTTAAGAGTGATACTCTCATCAGATAAGCCAGAAGGCATACATTCGTAAGTCAAGATACCCCAATGAGTAATAAGGTGGTTTTGTATTTATCCACCCCTTTTACCTTGATTTGATTGTAACAAAAAAAAACGTCAAGTAAGGGCATCATCTATGACCCTGCAACTTGCTGCAAAATCGTTTGTATGTTAGGGAGAGGAAAGTGATATTTCATAATAGCCCGATTAAATGCGCAAAAATCAATGTGAAATCCGACCTGATCAGTGGCTTTCCGAACATGAACCAAATTTGAAATCCATTCAGAATACTTGATCGGAAGGATAATTCCATCCTTCAAGAATTTTCCCAACTCCTTTGGAATAGTTGCTTCCAGTGCAGGGTTGATAGGTCTTTGTTTTTTCCTAACTGGTTTTATGCCTTCCTTGATGGGAATGGAATATTGTATCAGATCAAGATCAAAACCATGAAGATCCTCACAATACCAAGCAAAAACATCTTGAAATTGACCAAGTATCTTGGCAAACTTCATTTTCTCTTCATCAGAACATTTGGAACCTATTTTAACATTCTTTGGAGATTCGGGTGTCCCAATGTTCAAGGAGATGGTTTTACCCACCTTTTTTTTTGACTCCTCTTCTTTATGTTTCTCTTTATTTCCTACATCACTCGATGAAAATGAACTCTCTAGAGGAGTCAAGCCCTTAGGAATATTGTTATCTTCTATGGATATAATTTCCAGCTTGGGCTTATAAGGTTCATTTTGAATGAAATCATAGATGCTCTCATCGCTAGGGAGGAACTGCCAAGATTCTATATTGTCAGGGATATGTGGAAGATATAGAGATTGAAAAGTACAATCAGGTCTGTGTGGCAGAAGTTGTCGATTAGGAGAAGCTGCAAAAATAGCTAACCGATCAACCATTGAGTTTAACTCCCTCTTAACATGATTAATGTTGAAAGATAATAGGTTCAAGATAAGTGCCCAAACAGTTTGGGTGTATCGTTTCATCAACTTGTTGCTAGGGGAGTATATCTTACGTACAAGGTTCACAACAATCTCAAAATCTCCAAAACCTTAAAGGTGACCACAACCAAGATTATAGGCGTTTTCAATGCCTAATAATAAAACTTCGAATTTAGTGACATTATTTGTGCAAGCAAACTCCAACCTATAAGAAAAGTTATGGATTTTTCCTATAGGATAAATCAAGATAATGCCAGCTCCGTTACCTTCACTAGAGCATGAACCATCAAAGTGCATGTGCCACATACCATCATCTAAATCAATTTGTTCCAAGGGAATGTTATCCTCTTCAACAAATATGGAATACACCCCTAGGTCCTCTTTGATATAGTTCATATTAGGTTGTGGAACACTTTCTATATAAGGTGAAATCCTTCCCTCTCTAAGGACTATAATGTTTTTACCATTCCGAGGAATGGATAAGTGTGCCCCGTCGAGTGAGAGGTATCCACCCGTTAAAGCTTTCCAATCTCTTCCCAAGATGATTGAGTAGTTTCTTACTGGCATATCAATTACCTAAATACTAAGGGTTGTCCTTATTTCAGGATGTGCGCACAAAACTAAGGTCACATCTTTAATCTCACATATGGTCGTTTGTTGTAGACTGTTATAAGAGATCATGCTTCTGGTGTTTTCGTTTGTAAAATACAATCCTATCTCTTCCATAATAATCTTTGACATCACACTTGGGCCCAAATCGCCATCAATGAGGCAACAATGGACGATCTTATCCATAATATTTACATAAATATAAAAAGGGGGATTGTTTATAGGGTATCTAAAGTTATGTATACCTACTTTATTTATAGACGATTCCTCTTCGTTTACCTCTTTAGAGAGGTTGGATACAACGAAATATTTTCCTTCATGAATTGTTTTAGATGCCTATGTTGTTCAAGGACAACAACCATGTCCAGAAGGGTTGCATATGCTTTGCTGTTTGCCAACTGATTCAGGATATTGTATTTGGAAGAGGGGAGAGGGGAGGTAATTCCTTGATTGTCAGAAACCTTAGGAACCTGAATAGTAGCAGCTGGTGAGGATGAGCTCGAGCTAGAAGAACTGCAAGGAAGATCATATTTTTTTTTGGGAGCGTAGGATTTGTTCCTAGTATTGATGATCATGACATCTTATGGCTTTGCAAAATCTAGGACAACGATGGTAGTTTCTGGTCTTTTACCAAAGATCTTATCTCTGGCGCTCTTCCTTACCTCACATGTGGTTTCCTCATGGAGTTCCTTGCAAAAGTTACACAAACTTTGAGGCATGATAGCTTTAGGATGAAAATGATTTTCAATTGGATTTCTAAAGGGGGGTGAAAAAGAGGATGAAGCTCCAGGGGTGAGAGGGGAGACATTTCCCTTTCATTCATATGCTATCATACGATTATTCATTTCTTGTACTATCTGTAAGAGGGCAGACATGTCTGTCTGTTTAACCGATTCTCCCTGAGGAAGACCTATTCTTTCAAGTTGTTCTTCATACTCTAAAGAAGTATGCAGAGCGGAACTGAGGTTATCAATGGATTTTTCTTCAATCCTATGATGATAGGGGGAAGGTAATGAATTATAATAATGCATGAAAGTGGCTTGGTTCTAAGGTCGAATGAGTTTAGGGATTTGATTGTATAACTTAGTGAAACGCAAGTTGAAGGACTTGATGGTCTCACGATTTTTAAAGGCGATGTTATTGTACTCCCTTAACTGCTCAGTTGGGATTTTAGATTTCCCATAGGTGGATTTGAACCAATAGACTAACTCCTCCCAAGTAGATAAAATCTTATGAGGAAGGTCAAAGAAATTGATTGCAACCTTTCCTTCTAAGGAATTGATAAACAAGCGCATGCAAGTATCGTTGTCATTGGATCGTATGTTGTGACAAGTGTTAGAAAATGCCACCAGGTGTTCGTTTGTAGTGACAATGTTATTTTCTGAAAACCTGGGAAGATGCTCTTTGAATTTAGGAAGTGGATGAGTAGCAGGTGCTAAGTTAAGAGGAGAATATACATGCCATGGTGTGGTTGTAGCATCATCTTCAAATTGAAAAAGCCCATACCTTTTGATGACTTTGGTGGGGTTTGTGGTAGATTGGACAGGGACATGGTGGTTATATAAGCTACCAATCACTGACAAAGATGAAGACTAAGAGGAGGAAGCACTTCCAGTGCCACCAGATCCACCACTAGATTTCATCTTGTGGATGATAGGGAAGGGAGAAAAAGATGAACTGGATGAATCAAACAAGGTTCTCCTTAGAGAACTTTGTTGGTTTGATAAAACAACATTCCTTTTTCCTATCTCAACAATAGGATTAATTTCAGGTGATAAGCCTCTTCTTCTCCTAGAAACACGAGAGTCTAAGGACATGAAAAGAAGGCCAAAGCCGAAGAAACAAGAAGGTTATTGCTGATTTCTAGGATGTCTACGTCTAACTTCCCAACGTTCTTGGGCACGAATGTCTTGTTCAATTGCTGCCCAAGAATGATTTAGCTCAGCCCGAGTATTAACAATGTCTAAAATGGTGTTAAGAAAATTCAAAGCAATGCTCGTATGATCTTGAAGACTAGGCTCAATATTGGGTTGCCTTGCAACATGTATAGTCATTAAGAAATAAACAGTCAAAGAATCAATATCAGAAAAATAGATATATTCGATGATAATCAAGAATAAAAATCAACCAGAGCGATATTGAAGATCTCCCCAGTAAGGTCGCCAAATAAATGTTGAGGAAAAGATATGAAATGATCTTACTCAAACATTTTCAGATCCCGCTCGGATAAAGAAAGATAGATGGGAATATCACCCTATGTTTATAGCCATCAAAATTGGTATCCTAATTCACAAGTATTGATTACAAGTGCTTAGGCTAGTTTTTTTTTATAAATAAAAGCTTGCTGAAAAATTCATTATTTATGTAATTTTATGAACATAACAGATGCTGAAATGAATATAGAGACAGAAGTAAAGACAACAAGTCAATAATCAAAATAGATGAGACATAAATCAATCGTTTATTTCATTCCAATTCATCAAAATAATCGTTCTCTTTACAAAATTTCCTGAGGAAGTTTTGGATCAAAGTCAAACTTAGATGTCCCCGATGAAGCATACAAAAGGACTTCTGACAGAAAGTAAAAAACTGAACTTTAAAAGCTATATCATCTTGCCACAAATTGCTTCCCACTCGACTTTGCACAATATCCTTTGTTAGTCATGAAATTTAATTCACAAACAAACAAGTCTACACAGACTATCAAAGATAGATCAACACCTCTGAGAAACAAGTGTCTGAATGATGTAATTCAACCCTGAATCTTGTTGTCTACAATAAGACCTTGCTATCATAAAAAAAAATTAGGCTTATAATGAATTAAGGAATGAATGAAAACTGAATTATCTCAACAAAACTTAAAGAGAAAACATTACTATGCTTCTCCTTCTATTCTCCACTTGTTCCTCCTTTTCCTTTTTCCTTTAAGCAAATTAGAATTGGTTGAAGTAGTTGAACTACTTATTTAGTTAAGTTAACTACAACTCAACCAACTTTTTAGTTAAGGGGGAAAAGTAATAAAATCATAATAAGGGTTTTTAATAAACAATAACTAGTAGGTGGGACCCCTTGTGACTCCCTTTAGTTCTTTAACAATCATAACACAACTAGCTAATCAAACAAAACATCCCTCCTTATGACTCCCATCATCACTTTCATATTTGACAATTTATATCCATGATAATTGAAATTATTTCCAAAAATATATTACCCATATATACAAAAATAGAGTGCTATCCAAAATATCAGAAGTCAACTGTTCTCAATCAATCAATAAAAATAAAAATATTTAAAATCCATATTTTCCACTCTGGGAGGAAATGCTTCCCTTGTCAGGAGCATGGTGAGCCTCAGTTTTTAACCTTTTACTTGCATGAGAAGATTGTACTGGTGAGTGGATAGGGGCATCTTAGGAAATTTGATTTATAGGTGGAGGAGTAGGTAGAGATAAGTTAGGCCAGCCACGATGTTGGGATATTGTCGGGTGGAAAATCTCTTGCCATCTGTTGTTTCCAGGGACTTCAGGTTGCAGTGAAACATGAGGGGCACTGGGATACCAGGGACCTGTGGGGGTTGGAAAGGAGGCCTTTCAGGACTAGGTTGGACCACTCCTTGCCCAATCCAGTTAAAGAATCCAACTTGAAATAGCTGGCCTAAATCTTGTGAGTCTGCATCAAAGTGTATATAGAATCTTGGCCTTCTAGGGCACCTGTTCCAATTATCTCTGCCTCAGTTACCCCGACCATGGCTACCTCTGCTGAAAAAGATCATTCCTGTATGCATTATTGATTAGGAAATAGTTTCTTTAACAACCATACATGACAACTCTTTTAAACATGAAATAAAATTTGGCTCAGCAACATATCAGACTCATGCAATCCAATCCATATAAATCGTTTAATAGTTGTCAATGAATAGAGGGTGAACAAGGGTTCTGGGATATGTGAGGGGTTGTATTGAGCGAAAAATGTTAAAATGAAGGGGAAAATATCATGATTACTGCTCACAGACATCAAACAATCAACTGTATCATAAAACAAAAGAATATATCACTGTAATTCATCTCTGTGATCCTTTAACTGTCATAATACATAATTTATCTTAACTGTAATTAAATTTTAGTAACAAGGAGTGGATAGTGAATATGGGAAGGCAAGGGGATTGTAATGTGCGAAAAGTGAAATAATGGTAGGGAAAAGGGCAAATACTGTTCGTAAAATAAATTAACCATAAAACAATTCTGTATTTAATGCCAATGATCCAACACCAACTAAACAATTAATGTGTGTTAAAACTTGTTCCCTGTCCCATATTAAAATATTCAACACTTTTTATTAACATTGTATGATCATACTCAGAATCACTATGCCTTTATAACATCCTGTAAAAAGAATTTTGTTTCCCTTCATTTCTTCCATTTTATATTTAAAACAAAATCGCAAGGCACACACAATCATATTGCTTTAACTCTATTCAAAATATAAAAATATCAACCACTGTCCATAATTTTCAAATCCTCAAATCAAACATAGACACAGGTCTTTCAAGAGTTGAACAGACTCTTTTAAAACATGCCCGATTCCACTCTTTTGACAACATTAACAAATACAATTTTAATGGAACCATACTACAAGAACCTCAGGCTTCATCTCTGATGGTGGAATAAAACAAAATGATGCACGATGTCTCCATATACCATACAAAGTATCAACCAAGTCCCATTCATCAAATTTCCAATTAGTAATGATCCCGATCAGGACAAATTAAACACACAACAGCCACAAACTTCAATTTATACCACTCTGTAGGAACACATAGACCACACATAAAAAAAATAGGCATCTCTATGACTTCCCATTACCGTTTAATCCCAATCAATCAATTTATAAAAATGCTGAGTTATAGATTCAATTGACACAACAAAAGGAGGCAACGACTGTGTACCAATTATCATTTCCAATTACAACTCTCCAACCACCCGCTCAAACAGAGACGAGCCAATAATAAAAAACCATTGTCAATACTACTCAACAAACTTATGACAGTCGACAAGATACCTGACAGAGTGTGACCATTGAGTTTATCAAAATCAGGCTCTATACCCATGAACATAAGAAATAATTAAGGGTTCGCTCGATCACCAAAACATAGGGAGACTGGAGTCGACCATATCAACAACAGGTGAGAACCCTTCAAGACAAGAATGGTGGAACCACAAACCTTAACCCTTAGCTTTGTAAAATAGGGTGATAGTTCAACACTAGGTAAGGTAAGCAACGATGCAGAGGAACAACAATTGCTCACTGAATAGTAACAAACACCAAGAACGTGCAGAGATATAACCCTCGCGCTTTTCAAAACCCGAACAGTTTATAACAATTCCGATAGAAATGAAGACCCAGATACTACCAATCAACCCTAAAGCATACTTCTTTGCATAATGACCACCCAACAACCAACTGTGCTAATGCCAATACCAAAAAAATAAAACCACGACCAGGTGAAAAGATATACAGTGACCGAAAGGTGGTTCAAAATATACACAATAACCCCATAGCACCGAATACAATCGGATATGGTTACCACAATTGTGAGGAGGAAGACAATAAGGATAAACAGAGTAAAACCCTCCAAATACCCATAAAGACAACAGAGTGCCATCACATTTTCCACCACAAAGAACAACCAATGAAATCACAACTCCAACCATCAATTTTTCCATTTGAAAACGAATAACACACATTCATTGCAGAGAAACACCACGCGTTTACACAATTTCCAATCTCAAGAAAACACAAACCAACACATTATCGAGCCAACGTTTATTTCATTACATAGCGAATTCATGGATGGGAGAAAAGAACCATACCTATAACCAATGGCCTTAAAAATGCAAGTTGGTCAAGAAATTCCTTCTGCGCCTGATTATCGGAGCTTAACCACAACAAAAAACCAAATGAAAAATAACCATGCTAGGGTGACAACACAGTGGGAGAAGTATGGAGTGACGTGCATTTACTACACGTCGCTTCCATCCTCCATTTCATTCAATTCGTAGTACACAACATTCAGCCAAAAACATACCATTAATCCATGCTATTAACTCCATGCATCGAAACTTGCACACATTGCTTTCCAATTTCACCACCCTACATCATATTAACCATTGCCAAAACCATACCATAACATATATCAAATGCGCCCAATATAACTCAATAATATTTGTATGGCCACTAACCATGCTAGTTAGGACTAACAATAATCCCTTTTGATTTCATTTGCACATAGTATAACATAGCATATTATAGTATAGTTCCCTTTCTTGGATTTTTTTCACATTTCTCTTGTCTCTGGTTGTTACTAACATGTGTCATTGCAGGTGTAACATGTAATGAATCATGGCGACAATAGAAATGTAATAATAGTAAATGTAATCCATTCATAACATGGAAATTTAGAGCTTAGAATAACATAATCAACACATCAAATGCATTATCCATCTGCCATTATGTTGCAACAAAACCAATATTTCATTATCAATCATGTAGAACTCCATGAGCATCATCGAAACAACAACATAAAATGTGTAATAATACTATATCTGATCCTCCATTCTACAAGGGTGTCCCACCTACTAGTATTATATATTGTTAACATAGTTTTAAATAATAGGCTTTAGCAATACTTTGTGGGTGAAATCCTCATTGCAATTTTAATTGTCTACAGGGCTGACCTCACTTTCTGGATCCTTCTAGTACTTTAATATTAATCTTCTTGGGGCGAATTATCTTCTAGGGTATTTCCACATATGTTTAATGGTTCTCTTGCTTCTGGAATATTCTACTTTAAGTACAAAGGTTATACCGGAGGTTAATAGCTCCCGCAACTACAAAAAAATAAACACTCCCTCTTAACTAGGGATGTATTAACTATGATGTTATTCATGCAATGTTCTCAATCACATCCATTCATCTCACATGGCATGGGAAAGACTCACATGGTCTTGCAGACCAGTCTACAAGTAGCATCACCACAACCATACAGGCCATCTCATGATCAAACAGATCATGTCACAAGTATCACCATCATATCCAAACATGATCTGTCATAGTCACACAGAGACTATCTAATGAATCGATACATCAAAGCCACCATCATAGCCATACACTGGCTCTTTCATAGTCACACATAGACTATCTAATGGTCATGTCACATTCATACATCTAGGGCCTCGTAAAAACATGTAACATCTCTCTAGTGGGCACAACCTCATCATCCTACCATACCTTATGGGTTTTGACGTCCTCTTAGATCTTATGTCATTACAACACTTCATCTAGCTCACTCAAAGATAGGAAACTAGCTAGTTCACATAGAATTGTGCTACTAACCAATCCACATGGATTCTGGGCCATTTATCAGTTTGATACAGTTTACACATAGAATTACTCTACTACCCAATCCTTACAGAGTCTGGGAAACT
The DNA here is from genome assembly GCA_009831015.1 of Picea engelmannii. Lineage (NCBI taxonomy): Eukaryota > Viridiplantae > Streptophyta > Pinopsida > Pinales > Pinaceae > Picea > Picea engelmannii. The sequence continues at coordinate 29,413 of ML797849.1, forward strand.
ATTCAGTTTGATCCAGTTCACACACATAACTATGCTACTACCTAATCCATATGGATTCTAGGAAACTAACATACCTGCAAATGACTACCCACTACTTCCACACTTTGTAAGCTACTACCCCAAGAATCACATATGTGAATCATCACTCCCTCTTATGAGGGAAGTCCTTCTGGACCATGCCAAGCTTATCCATGAAGTAATCAAAATTTACCTTTGACAGAGGCTTGGTCGAAAAATATTCTATATACTAGTATGTGCCAATATACTAGAGCTTCACAGCTCCATTTTTCACCAGATATTAGATACAATGGTACTTGATATCGACGTGATTGGACTTGTCATGAAAGAATGGGTTCTCATACAACTTAATTTCTCTGGTTGTCACAAAAAATACAATTCACCTCTAACTCGAGATCAAACAACCCTGCAAGAAACTTCTGAAGCCACACAACTTCGCTACTAGATGAACATGCTGATATATATTCTGTCTCAACCATATTGAGTGCCAAACTAGTCTGCTTCCTGCTAAGCCATGAAATCATAGCTGACCTCAAACTGAAGAAACATCCTAATGTACTCTTCCGATCTATGACACTACCTTCCCAATATGAATCAACATAGCCTTGCAGTTTTATCTTAAAATCTGAGACATATCGGATTCCAAATTCTATCGTACCCTTTAGGTACCTTAATATGCGATTTTCCGCAATCAAGTGAACATGTCTTGGTTCAACCATATACTGACTCAAAATTTTTACCGCAAAGCATATATCTGGCCTAGTATTAATCAAATACATCGAAAAACCAATCATCTTCCTATACATGGTGACATCCATAGTATATGAAGAAGTATCACTCAATAACTTGAGGTTCGTCACCATCAATGTGGGAATGGATTTACAATCCATCATTTCAAATCTCTTTAGGATTTCTATAGCATATTTTCCTTGGCTAAGGAAGATCTTGTCTGATTTATGCCACACCTCTAGACCCAAGAAATAATGCATCATACCAAGGTGTTTCATCTTGAAATCTAATGCAATATTTCTCTTGCACTTGGCGATGAACTTCTCGTTCCTTGTTAGAAATAGATCATCCACATATAACAACAATATCATTGGTCCACTATCCTCAACCTTGTATTAAAGGTTGGGATCTTCTTTACTCTTGGTAAAACCCAAGCTCATTAGAAAGCTGTTAATTCTACTGTACCATGCCCTGGGTGATTGCTTCAATCCATACAAGGATTTCTTCAACTTGCACACATGTCTTTGCCTGTCATGTGTCTCGAAACCTTGTGGCTGCTCCATGTAGACTTCCTCTTCTACTACACCATTCAAAAAAGTTGTCTTCACATCCATCTAGTGTACCTTACATTTCATTATTGCAACTATCACAAGTATAGATATAATCAAAGTGTATCTCACCATAGGAGAAAATGTCTCCTCATAATCTATTTATTCTTTATGGGAGAACCCACGAGCCAAAAATATTACCTTGTACTTCTCGATACTACCATATGCTGAATGTTTCGTCTTGTATATCCATTTGGAACTCACAACTAATTTTTCTTTCAGTCTCAGAACCACATCCCAAACATCATTCTTAATGATGGACTGATATTCCTCTATCATAGAATCCTTCCATACTTTCTTCTCTTCATCCTCTTCAAAACAAGTAGGCTCAACATCAATGATATCACATAACAATTCCACGTAAATGGAATATGGTCAAGGTTTCTTGATTTCTCTGAAAGATGCATCTGGAGCACCATAGTTCTGAGCATCCTGAATAATCTCATGAGCCAAAACTGTTCTTCTTTTCTTCGTACTCGTTTTTGTAGGTATTTTTGGTTTTTCCATATCATGGTCCTTTGGACCATGCTCTTTTGGTACAATGCCATTACCTGCATATGTATCTACAACTTTAGGAGCTTCAGGCTCCTCATCATGGATCTCATGTGTATGATTTTGCCTCGATATACTGAAGGCTACATCCTCATTGAATGTAATGTCTTTGCTAATCTCGATCTATCTGTAACTAGGAATGTAGACTCTATATGCCTTCAATGTCTCACTATATCCAACAAATATACCCTTCTTTCCAGAAGGTTATGACTTCGTCCTCCTTCCTTTGTTACATGGATGTGTACGGTCATGTACACACCTCTATGTTTAGATAGTCATCTCCATGTCTCAGCTAGAGACCATCTAATCTGTTTCCTCCTGCAACTGTCATTATATCTCCCTCTCAGAGCTATCACCTGTGACCTACCTAGAACAAGAGCAACAACAAGGGAAAACAACAGACAAGAATAACATTCTTATAATAATAAAACAAGAACAGGAACAATCGTCACAATAGCTCCTTCTCATAACTATCACTTGTGACCTTCCTGGAGCAAGACTCAAAACAAAATACAATAATAGGAACACAAATTTTCAACACTCTTCTAGTGTTGTGACCAATCATTCTTCCAAGGTAACCTTCCCGAAACAAGAAACAAAAGACAACAAAATCTCCTAGAAGAGATCAATTTCATCTTGCAAACATGTCCATCATCAATAATGAAAAATGAGCATGCAAATCATACCAATAATATTCAGGTGTTACTAAACATTTCATAACAATATCAATCATAGAACTCTAAAGACTTATATTCTAATTACAACACTTGCTTAAGTTGCAAAAATGTAAAATATCAAAGCTGATATGAAAACCTGGTATCTTGCTACTGTTGTCCTATTTGGGTTGTTCTCTATTGTAGGAGACATCGTCACTGCTACCTCCAACTCTTGGGATTCATTTGAGTGCACTAGATCTAAGATCCTTAATTGAATCTGTCAAGATCCTCTTGGCCTTGACCTCATTCTTCCTGAACTTTTATTTGGCATCTTATTTTTTTGATTATGGAAATATCTGCTTGACATGATCCAATAGCTCATTCTCTTCTAGAGTTCTTCCATGATCTGAAGTTATCTTCTCCATCCAATCTATCCTCAAATTTCATACCGGTTGACATTTTCATCGGTAGAAAACCTAGATCTGAGAAATTTCAAATTTATGAACTTTAAAGAACTACAACCAGAGTGTTGCAAGGGTGTGCATGCGGGTAGGAGGAATTGCTTCGTGAAAATATAGGTCCCAACGCCTTGGAAATGATGCTCAGTGAGCTTAAGAAAGAGAGTGTGTTGTAGCGGCAAGCTCACTGCAGTGGCAAGGTACTGCAACAAGATGCAACGGTAAAGTACCGCGACAAGGTAAGTATGGCAAGATGCAATGACAAGATTCAACACCAAGGTACTATTGAAAGATGTAGCAACAATGTACAATGGAAATATGCATCGACAAGTTACTATGACAAATGTGATCTTCCTTCCAGTGGTTAGACTGTTAGGAAGGTAACCAACTTTGATTCCATGTTAAAATTTTGGTAATTCTCTTTTAATCGTAGACAATTTCACATTATTGTCACCCAACCATAGGCACTTACACATGCCACCCTTGATCATAGTAACCTTTTCTTATATAGATTCTGGCAAGTCCACTAGAAACAACAGATAAACCCTAACCAAAAATACCAATACTGCTGTGGTAATAACACAATATCAAGAGAGCGTACCTTTACCAAGAGAAGTGTACCTTTACTAAGAGAAGCGCAGAAGAGAGCTACCAGAAATACTAAGATTACACCATGACAACTGCTGCACTACCCTCTCCATAATTGCGCCTCCTTCTGCTGCAACTTCTGCTCCTTAAACTTGCACCCTAGATGAGTGAGTGAGTATGTGTGTGTTTAAATGAGGAGCGCCTAGCCTCTATTTATCCTAGTTTTCCAAGGTGCCTTTTCATGTGGTCCCAACCTCACTTTCTGGAGCCTTCTATTACTTTACTATTAATCTTATTGGGGAGATTTCTCTTCTAGGGTATTTCCACAAATGTTTAATGGATCTCTTGCTTCTGGAATATTCTACTCTAAGTACAAAGGTTATATTGGAGGTTAATACCTCCTACAACTACCAAAACATCAACAATTTGGTCCTTCAAATTCACCAACAATCCCCCACACCAATTAAACACTTTGGGATTAAGACATTCAATAACATACACCATATGAGATTTTGAAGCAAGATGTGGCCTTGTGATTCCCACTAACTTGGTGATAGTGAAGAGGATCATACATAATGGGAAATCCATGATGTCCTTGATGGATATCTTCCCACTTTTCTTTCAGGTACCATCCCTACAATATCGAGCAATGTATTCATTGAACGACATCTCAGTTCCCTGATGATCGACCAAAATAATAGGTTCCCCCCATTTGGAGAGCCCTGTTAGGAAGTAACATCCTTCATCTCTATGTCAAGAGTATGGGGACCCACGTGGAAAAGTTGGTCATTGGCATCCCACATCCTTATCAAATTCTCCATAAGAAGCACTTGCTTCCTCATGCTTTGAGTCTTCAAGAACTTGAGTAAACCATGGCTTCTTAGATATGCCACGGTGTTTGTTGGGCCCGTGATATGATCGATTTTATGACGTTACTTAGATCCTTTTTTCCGAATGTGTATATGTGTTTTCATGCTTTGAAGAAGTTTTGAAGAGATTTTGCGTCAAAATGCTATGATCCACACCGTGTATTCATAATTCATGTTTTGCAATGATTTTGAGTTTAAATTAGTATGTTTTTATGATCCCAGGAGACTAATTCATGTTTTGTATGTCACAGGTAAAAATCGTAGCTTGTTTTTGCTTCCGACACTCAGTCCAACACTCCAACCAGCACTCAGTCCAATACTCCATCTGGTACTCCATCCGACACTCAGTCCAGTAATCCATCTGGTACTCCATCTGACACTTAGTCCAATACTCCATCTGGTACTCCATCCGACACTCAGTCCAATACTCCATCCGGTACTCCATCCGACACTCAGTCCAATACTCCATCCGGTACTCCATCCGACACTCCGTCCTGCACAAAAACAATGGGCGATTTGGTGGTTATGGTATTGGCGTCCAGTGATGGGAGAATCAAAGACATGGGTTTTTCTCATGCTTGTGGCCTCCAACTACTGAACTCTTGACAACTCGATTTGGGTTGTTATGGTGGGAAATTATTGGCTCGCCTTATTTTGACAGTTAGGGCATCTTAAATGCAATTTACTATTTTTAGAAGAGGATTGACCCTCCATTGGTCGACCTCTCAGTTTGTAAATCTTATAAATACCACCTCAGTGGTCAAACAATAGTTAAGAAAAAGTTCAGGAATAGAGAGTTAGAGAGAAAGACAATTTTTATTATTGTTCTGCCAGAATTGTGTAAAACCTGCGTTTTTAGTTTTAATGGTGAAATCGCTTTGTTGAAGTTCATGGTGTGCATTTGAAGAGTGACCACGACTTGCTGGGGGGCCCACTAGCATTCTGGGTAAATATCCTATGTATTTACTTGTGAATTAAATAACATAGATGTATTTTTATTTCTTTTCTTGTACATGAATTGTCATCTTGTTTTCTCACTGTATAAATTGTTGTTATAGTTTAATTGTGCTAGTTTCCTTTTGCAGGTTAATATGAATGATCTTGTTAGTATGCAATGACTTCTTAGTTAGTATAAATAAGATTAAGCTTAAGCCACTAACCCTTGTGTGATTAAATAATAAACTAGAATTTTTGTATGCTAAAATAGATCAGTTAGAGTTTAAAACAGAGTTTTAATGCATGCTTTCTTTGACAGAGTTTCGGTGGATGGATAGTGTTAGTCTTAGTTTTTATTTTCAGATTTCTTATTTAATTGTTGTTTGGTTTTTCTTATTTAGTTGTTGGTTAGTTTGCCCATTTCATTTCTTGTCATATGCTGAAATAGTGTTTAATTTTTGTTTATGAGTATTTCCTCTTTTTGCAAATTTGAATTATTAAATATAACTAGTTTAGTTTACTTCATGCAATTTCTTCTTAGATCTAGATTGCAATTTCAATTCGTAGTTAATTATTGAGTTTAGTGTAGTATGGATTTGCGTCATTAGCCTAGAATGCAATTTAATTTATTATAATAGTCTCTTTATACTGTTGATGATTAATGCATGATCGATAATCACATGGATATGCAGGATAGTTGATGTTGTTTTCATAATGGCTAAATTCTCATTGGATTGCCTAATTCACACTTTTTACTTTGCTATTGAAGTCAATATCGAGTTTATCCCTATTGAATTATCGTTCATTTTCAAGTGCCATCGTGATATCATAAGACACCAGAGACATAACCATCAACACTATATTTGAGTTTTTCTTGCTTTCATAGATTAGAAGATAGTTTTCTTGCTTTCATAGGTTAGAATATAGTCTCCCACTTTCATAGATTAGAAGATAATTTCCTTGCTTTTGTAGGATAACTAGTCTTCTTGCTTTGGTAGATTAAAGAGTAGTTTTCTTATCATAGATTAAAGATTAGTTGTTAATTCCTCTTGCTTTCAATTAAGTAGATTTCCTTTCATAAATTAGAAATAGTTGTGAAGTTTGATTTTAGAATAGAGTTTACTTGCTCTTAGCTTAGCTAGTTGCTTATTGATTAATCTTAATTAGTTTACTTGTTGTAGAAGTTATCCTAGGTTAGTTAGTTGTTTACTTGCTTTAATAGGTTATTTGCTTACTTGTCTATTCTTTCTTTAATAGGTTAGTTGCTTGTCCATTTTCTTGCTTTGATAGGGTAGTTTCTTATTGAATTCAAGTAGGCTAGTTGAAGTAGTTTGTTGTTGTTATTGCTTATTAGATGAATAGTTTGGTTTTGCTTATTGTTATGATTAAGTAGGCTTTTCATTTACTTTATTAGGACTATCCATCGATCCTTTGTTCAAAAGTTACTTAGGTTGAATAGTTTAAGTTTCTTAGTAGGGTTTGATCATTAGTAGTCTTTGCTTGAATATATTAGCCCTTAGATAGCCACTTCCTTAGACTATACTACTACCAACCTTTCTACCTTGGCATATATTTTGCTACAACTCTAAGTTTACTTACCTCGGGTTGGCAATTTAATTGAGGGTTTTTAGTGTATATAGAACACCCATCATTTTTGGCATCGTTGCCGGGGAGTTGTCTCAAGGTAGGAAATAGTTAGGAAATAGATCACTTATAAACCTTAGCATTATTTTGGTGGCGGAGGAACTTTAAGACGAGAGGTAAGAACCTGCGCATCTGCTATAATAGGTTCCCCCAAACCCAATGGTATTTTTTATTTTTGTTTGCTTTCATGAACATACCTAGGGACACAAAATGTAGATACATTAAATCTAAATCAAACCTTTCAACCAAGGTTCCTTCCAACCTTTTCATGGGAAGGAACATTCCACTCATAAGCTCCATAGACCGATACCAAAAATCATGAGTTAGCTCAACCCAAAGAGCTAAAGTTGTCTTTGAAGAGACTAAGACAGGAAGCACTATAGAACAAAAAAATGAACCATCAATAATAGTGGGACAGGAGGCAAGACCACTCGAGCCTTCCGCATAACAAAACAATACAACCTTTGTTTTCTTACCACCATCAGGAGATCCTAACTTTGTGGACATCATCTTTGTGTGAACCAAGTTTTATCAAATGGCAAGATGAACTCAAAAGCAATCATTAGCCTAAGGGAACTTTCTCAAATCTTAGCAGCAGTCGAGATTTCTTCTTTTCAGGAAGAACACATCTTGACAATAGCCAAGAACTTGTCTACCTCTCTGGAAATATTAGAAGAATCAAGGTCCTATGAGCTAAAAAATGATTTTCCTTGCCAAAATGCAAAGGAAGATGAAAAATTATGGACTACATCCAGTGGAGAGAAATCATTAAGACCTAATATTGAGGAGTTCTCAACATCCATCTCAGCAGATCCTGTATGTACTTTAAAAATCAATCATCAAGAAGAGAGGAATTACATAGCATGATGAAGGAGAGCATAGAAATTATTGTTGATGAAAATCAAGATTACATTGAAATTTGGTTTCAAGAGGTCATCAGGCCACAATACTATTCTCTTCTTCAACACCTTCTGATGCCAAAACAAGTAGGTTGGTTGGTTCTTCATATCCAGGTAATCACTGTGGTAACTTTTTCATATATGGATATGAGTATGTTTCTTATCTTGCTCCGCACATGGTTACATTGGAAGAGTTCTTACACTTGAATAAATATTTTCCCTTTCTTTTTAGGTAGGGTAGGTTAGTAAATAAAAGATGCATGTTGTTAGTTTAGCTTAAAGTCTAATGCAACCTCATTTTACATTTTCTTTTAATGAAAGAACTATGAGATACATGTTCCTATGACTTGATCTCATTGATCTCAATAGTTTATTATTTTTTAGAGTGTGGTTTTTGCAAATTGTTTTAGAGATCTCTGTAGTTATTTATATCACCAAGGGTAGACAATTTCAAGGAGATATAAAAGAAGAATTTTTCTTCAAAACATTGCTATACTTGAACCTTGTTGTATGCCAAGCATCAAATGAATAATGACTTGATGTAGTTAGCCATGTTTTTGCAAAATATTTTCATCTTCGTTTTCTCGAGGCATCTTAAGAAGTAGTTGCGCTTGAACCTTCACCACTATATAAAGAAGTGACACTGTAACCATAAAGCTTAGAGGCCTCTTGTACAGTTTCTCCAAGAAAGATGATTAAGTGAGTAAAGTATCTTTATTAAAGAGTAACAAGGAGGTATGATTAGCGGCTAGTCATGGAAACATCACAATAACTTACAAAATAAGAAAGTGAGTAGAGCCTAGAGATACCTTTTTGTTCTTTCTCAATGGTACCATCCACTACACACTAAATAGCTTGATTATATCATATATTTAGATAGGCCACATCCGCTTAAGTACCCATTACATAAGGACAATCACTAATGAATATATATAATGGAAAGTCATTCTCCAACATAAATACCATCCCAATAAAAAGAAAGAATTTTTTTTTTTAGAGTTGTCCCCCCATCTTCTTGCATAAAACAATCTTATACTAAAATCCTAAAAGATGGAGGGCCAGTCTCTGGGGGTGTAAGAGGCTAAACCATTGGGATACTGAACATGTTTGCTGGCAACGGGTACCGGCCTGTGGTATGACTAGGTAAACCTGGCAGAGTACTGAACATGCTTGTTGGAAGCGGGGCATTCTACCTAGCGAGGATGGTAATTTGACAAAAATAAATAATAAATTTAAACTTGTCCTGATGTACGACATTACTTGTAGACAAAGCTGACACAAAGTATGTATGGTTAAGCTAAGGTTAATGAACTCCATAAATTTTCCATTGGGAACTAACTTTGAGACTATCTTAAACTCTCTCGCCTACCTCTTCTTATCTATATATAGGATCTCTTATCCTATAGGTGGGGCCATCTTCTAACCGTCTCGTTAGACCAATCTGTGAAATTTATCTCTACACTTAACAAGCTGTAAATCTTCGGCTATTGGGAGAACTGACTGGTTTCCTATATTTTTGATTGTGAGGTGTCACAATACTTAGGTGTGGGGGAGGGGTTCATGAGTTGACAAATGATAACATTGCCTAGAAGAAGTAAATCTTTGTAAAAATTTATGTGTGTTGTTTTCATAATACAGGCTATTATATCAACAATTATTTTATTTTTTTGAAATGCTAATTCCCTATGTGTTATAAATTGCTGTACATTTCCTTAACAGACCACTTAAATGGTTTATTTCTGTTACAAACTGTTCATTACAGAGTTATGATTACATGCCTTATAGAATGTGAGATAGAGGAATGGATTGTGTAAGCACAATGACAAAAAAAATAATAATGGAACACTCTTAGCCTGCCTTTGCTCCTATTCACCGTGTTCATGGTCTCTGAGGAATCAATTGCCTCAGCCACAAAGATCCCAAGAGTTGGAAACCGCTGGTTTAAACACCACCAGTTTCCAAGAGCAAGCTATAACAAGGTTTTCAAAACTGAATTTCAGAACATCTCTGGAGCTAAGGGATACTCCAATGAGTGGATAAAAGAGGAGCTAATAAACTCTCTCATAGTCATCACCAGATTGATTACATGCTAAGGTAGATATTTTGTCTTTAAAGCTTGTCACTTTCGATTATTAGCTCACTTTCAGTTCAATAATCCATTGAATTTTCCCTTTTACTTCTTAAAGAGTCTTGAGAAGATGTCTTCCCAAGTGAGGAAGGATGTAACCAATCCCCACAACAACATTTTTCACCATGGCCTTATCAAACTCCTTGTTTTATCCGAATTGGAAAAACAGGGGCAAACTTGGGATGAATTCATTTACCAATTTGCAAACCCTCAACTTAAACTCAACACTAGCAAGAAGACTCTTGATCTAGGGACTGTTACTCCACCCAAACCCTCATGCTCAAGCTATTCTTTTACCGGACCAAAATTCCAAGAAACTTGTTGATACCCCTACAACCTCATCAAGCAAGAAGACCAAGAAGCTTATTGCTAACCCCCCTCTAAAAACAGTAAATACCAAGAAGCCTATTGCTAATTCATGGAACGAGGATGTGCCATATCTTCGATGTGGGGGGAGTTTCCTGAGCTAAAAAATGCTAAGCACTTCTCATTTGTATAGCAAACCCATGAGAAGAGGAAGTAGGATTTCTGTCAAAATTCTGTCATACTGTCTTTTTACAATGTCTTGGGATATTATATCAGCAGTTGTTTGTATTGGTATGCTAAATTATACACTGTTGACATCATTGTGTGTGTTATAATATTGTTGTGAATTTTTATGTTTATGCTATAGAAGACTTCATATACTTAACTACTCTTTGTGACAAATACAAAGCGTTAACAACTGCTAAATACTTATTGCCATCTGTATTACAAGCTTATGAAAAGAGGAACAGTCGTTTGAATTGTTACAGATAGATGATAGACAATAAAAATTCTCCTGTTCACCATGCCTACCAGTACAAACCAATCCTTTTGTTAGTATGTGTCAGTCTGTCAGTCACCCGTGATCAAGTTTACTCTTTCATGTGATTGATAGGGTTATTAGGTCAAATTGTTATATTTTCAAAATAAAATTCTCAAATAAAATTTGACATCTCTTGGTTGTAAAATGGTCATTGGTGTGTCTAGGTGTCCTTACTACTCCATCCACTCATCCAAGGTCATAAATTTTCATCATGGTTATGCCATCATTCCTTGTCATAAATTTTCAAATGATTGTCTTGGTCAAAGTTCTACTTTAGAATTGGTTTCTGAGTTAAGGAAGATGAATTTGACAAAAGTGAAAGAGTTTTTTGTTAATAATAGACCAATAAACAAAAACCTCCTTCATTCTATGCATAGGTTTTATTATTTGAGATAAATTCCCCAAATACAGTCACTATATGAGGGTTTCTGCACATTTGGACAACTTGACTTGAAGTCTGTTTTTCATAGGTTTGGAGAAGGAATTTGCAGTTCTTGATGATTCCATTGTGTATAAGAGATCATAAAATTTCCAACCATACCACTTTCATCCCACAAATCCTTCGGGAAGGCCTCCAAAATCCCTCTCAAAGACCACGATGTGCTTTTGCTGAGAGCAAGCTGTGCTTCTGCAAGTTTTGAGCAATCAACTTCAAGTTGGGATTCTGAAAAAATGGGAAAGTAATTTTGAAACCGGGAGGATTTTTTGTTCATAACATACCAAAACACAATAATCTCTCTCAGTTTTTGAATATAATTTATGGTTTGAGATATATTCGATCATCTTAGAGGCCTATGTTTACAAAAAATAAAACACTCTGTTTTTCCTGTTTTAGTCATGTTTTCTTGGCGTGTTTTTCTAACAACTGAAATTGAATTTTTGAAAACCAAGAGAGGTTTTTATCAAGGACATATTCAAAAACAATAGCATCTCTCAATTTTTTAATATACATTATGGTTTGGGATATATTAAATTATCTTAGAGGCCTAGTTTTTCAGAAAATAAAACACTTTGTTTTTCCTGTTTTAGTCACGTTTTCTTTTCGTGTCTTCCTAACAACTGGAAGTGAAGTTTTGAAAACCAAGAGAGGTTTTTATCAAGTACATATTCAAAAAAAAAAAAACTCTCATTTTTTACACATGAGTTACTGTCTTCTATTTACAGGTGTCACTTTGATACCTATTTTTCACAAGTTCGCCAGGCCAGAATTGTTGCGCTTCTAGGAAGTCACTTTTGAAACTAATTTTGCAGAGGTAAAATTGATGTTTTGCATGGTTTAAAGGATCAAGGGTATAATATACATCTCAAGGCTTCCTCACATGTCATCATCAACCTCCAAAAACTCCAAACCCTCCAGTTCAAAATTAGAGAGCATGAAACACTGAGTTGTCCTACAAGCCAAGATGAATTCTCTACAACGTTTGGTTGATGATATGTCTGCCACCTATAATAGTCTCTGGATGAAATTGAAACATAAAAAAAATACTAAGTCAAAATCCCCGAGGTAAGAGGGAAAAGTTTATAAAGCTAATCCACCCCTTCCTTGACAAGTTTAGTCATGAGGGGCAATTTCTTTTTGTTTGCAGTGGGACCTGCAAAATCTTAGGTGTGGGGGTAATGTTGGGCCCGTGATATGATCGATTTTATGAAGTTACTTAGATCCTTTTTTCTAAATGTGTATATGCGTTTTCATGTTTTGAAGAAGTTTAGAAGAGATTTTGTGTCAAAATTCTATGATCCACACCAGGTATGCATAATTCATGTTTTGCAATGATTTTGAGTTTAAATCGGTATGTTTTTATGATCCCAGGAGACTAATTCATGTTTTGTATGTCATAGGGAAAAATCACAACTTGTTTTTTCTTCTGACACTCAGTCTGACACTCCATCTGACACTTAGTCCGGTACTCCATCTGACACTCCGTCCTACACAAAAACGATGGGCGATTTGGCGATTATGGTATTGGCGGTCAGTGATGGGTGAATCAGAGACATGGGTTTTTCTCATTCGTGTGGCCTTCAACTACTGAACTCTTGACAACTCGATTTGGGTTGTTATAGTGGGTGATTATTGACTCACCTTATTTCGACAGTTAGGGCATATTAAATGCAATTTACTGTTTTTAGAAGAGGATCGACCCTCTAGTGGTCGATCTCTCAGTTTGTAAAGCTTATAAATACCACCTCAGTGGTCAGAAAATAGTGAAGAAGAAGTTCAGGAATAGAGAGTTAGAGAGAAAGACAATTTTTATTGTTATTCTGCCAGAATTGTGTAAAACCTGCGTTTTTAATTTTAATGGTGAAATCACTTTGATGAAGTTCGTGGTGTGCATTTGAAGAGTGACCACGACTTGCTGGGGGGCCCACCAAAAGTCTGGGTAACTATCCTATGTATTTACTTGTGAATTAAATAGCATAGATGTATTTTTATTTCTTTTCCTGTACATGAATTGTCATCTTGTTTTCTCACTATATAAATTGTTGTTATAGTTTAATTGTGTTAGTTTCCTTTTGTAGGTTAATATGAAGGATCTTGTTAGTATGCAATGAATTCTTAGTTAGTATAAATAAGCTTAAGATTAAGCCACTAACCCCTGTGTGATTAAATAATAGACTATAATTTTTGTATGCTGAAATAGATTAGTTAGAGTTTAAAACAGAGTTTTAATGCATGCTTTCTTTGACAGGGTTTCGATGGATGGATAGTGGTAGTCTTAGTTTTTATTTTCAAATTTCTTATTTAATTGCTGTTTAGTTTTCTTATTTAGTTGTTGGTTAGTTTGCCCATTTAATTTATTTTCATATGATGAAATAGTGTTTAATTCATGTTTATGATTATTTCCTCTTTTTGAAAATTTGAATTATTAAATAGAACTAGTTTAGTTTACTTCATGCAATTTCTTTCTTATATCTAGATTGCAATTTCAATTTGTAGTTAATTATTGAGCTTAGTGTAGTATGAATTTGCGTCATTAGCCTAGAATGCAATTGAATTTATTAGAATAGTCTCTTTATATTGTTGATGATTAATGCATGATCAATAATCACATGGATATGCATGATAGTTGATGTTGTTTTCATAATGGCTAAATTCTCATTGGATTGTCTAATTCACACTTTTCACTTTGCTATTGAAGTCAATATCGAGTTTATCCCTCTTGAATTATCGTTCATTGTCAAGTGCCATCGTGATTTCATAAGACACTAGAGACATAACCATCAACACTATATTTGAGTTTTTCTTGCTTTCATAGATTAGAAGATAGTTTTCTTGCTTTCATAGGTTAGAAGATAGTTTACCACTTGCATAGATTAGAAGATAATTTCCTTGCTTTTGTAGTATAGTTAGTCTTCTTTCTTTGGTAGATTAAAGAGTAGTTTTCTTATCATAGATTAAACATTAGTTGTTAATTCCTCTTGCTTTCAATTAAGTAGTTTTCCTTTCATAAATTATAAATAGTTGTGAAGTTTGATTTTAGAATAGAGTTTACTTTCTCTTAGCTTAGTTAGTTTCTTATTGAGTAATCTTAATTACTTTACTTGTTGTAGAAGTTATCCTAGGTTAGTTAGTTGTTTACTTGCTTTAATAGGTTATTTTCTTACTTGTCTATTATTTCTTTAATAGGTTAGTTGCTTGTCCATTTTCTTGCTTTGATAGGGTAGTTGCTTATTGAATTCAAGTAGGCTAGTTGAAGTAGTTTGTTGTTGTTATTGCTTATTAGATGAATAGTTTAGTTTTTCTTATTGTTATGATTGAACTAGTTTTCTTTAAGTAGGGTTTTCATTTACTTTCTTAGGAAAATCCATCGATCCTTTGTTCAAAAGTTACTTAGGTTGAATAGTTTAATTTTCTTAGTAGGGTTTGATCATTAGTAGTCTTTGCTTGAATAGATTAGCCCTTAGATAGTCACTTCCTTAGTTAGACTATACTACTACCAACCTTTCTACCTTGGCATATATTTTGCTACAACTCTAAGTTTACTTACCCCAAGTTGACAATTTAATTGAGGTTTTTTAGTGTATATATAACACCCATCAGTGTTTGGGTCATGAATCACAACCATGTCTTAGGCCTCATGTTCTCTCTCTTTCCACTTGATCGTTTTGTTCAAAGACTCCCTGCACATGACAAGAATAATAATTAGTCCAAGTTTGAGATCCTTTCAATTATTTCTTGACCTTATATTTGATTTTTTTTTTTTATAAATTGTTCCTATTTGCCCCCCAGAAGGGATTACAAGGAGACTATCACTCCCCCTTGGTCACATACATGGTGATTAATTCCACTTCATTGCTCTTATCGATGTGTTGGGGGAGCGATGATCTTTGGGGGCGCCAAGGGAGCACTAAATTAGCTTAAATCACCCTAAAAATTACACAAAATGACTTAAGAGTACAATCAAATGAGAGAGCATGAGGAGAATACCAACCTGCTTCAGACAACTTGTGAAATGGTTTCCCGAATCTCCCGCAATCAACGCTCCAAGATATTCCCTAAAAGGAGGAAATTTTCAACAAGACTAGCGAAGAGGTAAAATGAACTAGGTATTTTTCACTAATTTCTCTTAAACCCATTTTGAACTAGTTATTTTTCTATGTTCACATTGTATTGTTTCTTCCATTCAAGTCATTTATTTGAGTGTAAACACTATTTAATCATATTTATGGAGATTCTAACCTTGTTTCCATCGAGTCATCTCATACTTGTGCAGGACTTTAGGAGACAAAACTTTTCCTCTCCAATGTCCTTGTTCATGAGAGAATACTTTAGTCACCTGGCACCTGTTTGCATCTTCTCTTAAAATTGGGTAATTTTCTTGTCTTTGATTCATACCAATCCTATGAGTCATCATACTCCTTCGAATCACCCAAAGAGTGCCCCAGTCATCATCGCACTATGTTTTGGTCTATCTCTCAATTGAGTCAATGTTTCCAAGATTTTTTTCGTGCCTCACAATGTTCAAGGGAATTTTTAACCCAAATCAATCACTTTGTAGCAACACCAACCTTCATCCTCGTGTCAATATGTGCTCATTTAATCCATTATCTTACATCACTTTCTTGTGTCAGTTTTGTGTCAATTATGGGGGAAACATCACGACCCTCCTTTGATGAGTCTATTCCCGTCGACTTCAACACACTATCTAGGAATTAGACTTAGAAACTATTTGATACCTTGGAACTTGGATTCCTCAATGGTAGGTTTCCTCGCTTTTGAAAATAGGTTTACATAATTTACCTTTGATAGAATGGTTCCATGAATGCTTGAATCCAACTCATTTATTCACATTCATTGGGATGTTTTAGGGTACCTTGGGAGTCATTGTCATCATCGATGATTTACCTCACACTTGTTAACGATATACATAAATGACCGGTAATCAAGTGGTTTCTACCATGTTCGACATCAACACATCTATTCACATGGCTAGAATCATATTATTTTGGGATTGGGACGAAGACCTTGGGAACTCCTCAGGAACCTAGGTTTCGATGGAGACTATTTGAGTACTTAGAAGATTCCAGTATATTCATCATGCTGGCAATCTTACTGATATCTATACTATCACATAGATCCACTTTGTATTGGTCCATGGTCATTTTTTTTCATATCGTAGCTCCACTGTGTATTCTTTCATGGATACGAACTGATTGAGTCATGGAGATATGGATCCAAATTGTATATTTGGTGGCCATATATTTAGTCAATGATTTCATGGATCCGTAATGTATTGGTCGATGAACATACTTTGAGTCAGTTCATTTCAAGCATGGGTATGCCTACCTTGGGAATGATACATATATATTGATTGATGTTTGTTTGCAGCTTCTGCCCGACTTTCCTATTCCAACACCCTCACATACATATTTTGTAAATTTTTTCAACTATCAGCTTTCCTTTTGACTTCACACTTCAGGGGGAATCTGTTACACACCTAAGTGTCACACTACCAAATGTCACACTTAAGTGTCATAAGTGTCGCATTACCAAATGTCACACCTAAGTGTCATAAGAGTCACAAGTGTCGCACCACCAAATGCCACACTTAAGTGTTTCATCTGTTATACACCTAAGTGTTGCAAGGATTGTTGAAGAGTACATCGAAGATCAAGAAATTTAGTGGGTTGAGAGGATTGTCAAAGAGTACATTGAAGATAAAGAAGTTGAATATATAGAGTCAATCCAAACCATCAAGAACAAATTCTATACAAAATTACATGACAAATTCCTTTGCACTATCCCTTCCCTGCTGCATAAATTCCTCTTAGACAGAGGATTTGGTGACATTATCGAGTTCCGACCCGCTTTGATAGATCCCTCTCCAAAATCCAACTGGAAAAAGAGACAAGAAGAGTGGGAAGCATTCTTGGAAGCTAACTGTAACGATACCAGAGAAGATTGGGAGTACTTTTTAAAGAAATGAGGATACAAGAAATGACAATGGAAACCGTTGACCGTGAGTAATTCAAGTCGATGTCGGGGGGTTGGATGATCCATGGAATGATATAATTCAAGTCGAAGTTAAAGACAAAAGTTGAATTGTAATTCGAACCACACCCAAGTCAAAAATTCCAGAAGTCGAGAGACATATAACTAATTCAAATGAGAAATATGCATGTCAAATGCATATTCATAAACCATCAGTCGATATTCAAAAAATAGAGTGGGATAAAAGGAAAAATAAATGAGAAGAGTTTCAAAAAGAGAGGGATCTCCGAAAATATCATATAAAACCTACCAAGGTGCAGAAGATTGCTGGAGAAACCCTTGAGAGAGCCTTGACGACTCCTGGGAGGAGTGGAAGCTTGCAATTGAGTATGGTAGCCGAAGGTGCCCAACAAGATAATGACCAAGTCAACATGGAGTTCGAATATTTGTGACCCACAATTCAAATTTATCTTGTTAGAAGTCCTATCCCGCGTATTACAGACTTCCTCCAACAAAGGATTCACATAGATACTCAGTCACAACGGGTGTGGTCTTGAACTGATAACACTGGTCAAATAAGAGACACAGTGCTAATTGAAGCACAATAAAATGGTAAAAATCGACCAGAAGATATACTTCTTCATGTGAGGGATCTCACGGATGCCACCCCCTGTCGATTCTACTTTTAGAAAATTCCAATTCAACAAACAGTGAAAACAAACCGTCACAACCCTGTACAGGACAATTCATCAAATATTTAGATAAATCTTGTCAAATAGATGCTCAAATTCCAAGCGAAGAATGCACACAATTAGAAATTGAATTAGTCGAGTCAGAAACCCAAAACCCGACTCAAGAAAGTAATCTAACCTCTCATTCTACCTCAACAAAAACTCTTACAATAGTTCCATTTTCAAAGAAATCCCAAAAAACAAATATGGGTCTAAATCATATGTCAATTTACGAAGGTGACGAATACCTTAAGCAACATTGGTTCATATGCATGAAATTTTGGGACACAAATGACATAACTGATGAGGAAAAATAAATGGCATAGTTCGGTGCCTCCCTTCAAGCTAGAGCTCTTACATGGTTTATGAATTATAGGAGAAGTCAACAATGCTTGAACACAGATATAAAAAAAAACTTCTTCGAGTTCTTCAAAACTCAAGACAACAGTGACTTGGCAGCACAAAAAATCAAAGAAATCAAGAAAAATATGGGAGAAATAGTCCGAGAATATGATAAGAGTTTTAAAGATATATTAAGTCAAATCCCTTACACAATCGATGAAAATTTGTTGGTACAATTGTATGTAGTAGGATTACTACAAAATATCAAAATTTCCCTCCGAATGTATGATATTCAATCATGCAAAGACATACTGAAAAAATCACAACTAATTGAAATGGATGACAAAGGTACCCTATCTTTGAGAATTGCTGAAAAAAGGCTGCAAGACAAGCTCATAGAGCTACAACAATTAATTAAAAACATGTCGATTGCACACAACAAAATCTAGTGTATCGTTTTCTCAAGTTATTGTCACACAAAATATTTCTGCAAGTTCAACGATGTGATGGACCCAACAGTAAAATGCATCCATATCGAAACATACTATGATATTTGTGAAGCATTGAAAAATCACGCAACAATAGACTACCCACACAATTTAAGGAATGCACACCCCAAGTGGTGCCATATATGGGAAGACAATAATCATTCCACTCAAGAATGTCAGTTGAATGAAAAGAATAGAATGAACATTCATTAAATATATCACACACAGGTGGTCGACCAACATGCTGACCAAGCAAATGAAAATGGATACAAAGGACGAGGTCGAGGCAGAGGACAATGAAACTTTGGTAGAGGACGCAACAAAGGATGTTATTATTTCTTATATTGTTGGAAAGATTATCATATAATCCCAGTCTATCCCATAAAATACATAACTAATATCAAGTTATGTGATATTTGTGGAGTAGGAGATCATTCCCTAGAGGATTGTCTGATTGTACTACAAAAAATTACGAATAAAATAAATGTCAATATCTTGCACATAGAGCCAAAACAAGAGATTTTGAATTCAAAGAATTTTCATGTAGTAACACTTTCAAGAGCTCAATGGGAATACCGACGAGAGTCAATTTTGAAGTAATAAAATTGGTTGAAGGGATCCCTGACTATCCCACATTAGTTGATAGACCTTGGGGAAGAAACATGCGAGCTACAATACCCCTTGAAAAAGATAGAATCAAACTGAAATGGAGTGGAAGAAAATTGTAATCCTATTGGATCCAAAGGAAGGAAAATGTTGGGTCGAGACATGGGATGAAGCTCAGGAAGTACGATGACTATACCAAATAAATAATGAGCAAAGAGACAATGTCGAGATAAACAATGAAGGAGAAATATTAGTTGGATCTCCCTTATCAATATGACAAAATTTAGATACAAAATTGTACAACTAGTAGAAGAATTATGAAGCTCAAGAAAAATAATGTTGGTCAATAGAATCCATACCAATAGAAAGATCCAAATCATGCTTCTCAGTACAATTTCTACCCATTGTGGTAGAAAAAAATCTAAATCAAACACCTACACTTATTTCGAATCATACAAATGCAAGGAAACCCCCGCGATTCAGTGAAATAAACTCTCTATTGGTGCATGTAGATGAAGTGTCCAAGTCGGTCGGAGAACATGGGAGAATTCAATGTCTAGTTGAGTCTTTCACAGGTCAAGCCGCCCGATGGTCGGAAATGCATGAACCTCAACTTCAAATATGGAACACTGCCACTTTATACTTTGTCAAAATATTTGGGGGAAAACAATTATCGACAAACCTGGACATCCTGAGTTTCAAACCTAGGTTCGACCCAACTACTCACATTCAACAATGTGAGAAGGAATGGAACAAAGAAGGATACACAGATGAACGAGTATATCCACACATGTTTTCGAGTACATTATCTGACATACCATATAAATAGTATAATATCGAAGAAGAGTCTAGACATACATTGAACTATAATGTAATCAAAAGTAACTTTATTAAAGACTTAGATCAGAGGAGTCACTTCTGCAAGCATCAACAAAATATATCAAAATATTTTTAGAAAAACCAAGTCCCTAGGAGATGAAGGAAAGAGGAAAATCCAAAGTCGATGAAGGCTCAACCTTGATTTGTAATTTTGTATCAACTTAGAACACACATAGATATGGAAAATATAAGTTTTCCAGGGTAGAGATTTCGTTGGAAGAAAAACCACCCAAGTATACAAAATCATGTCAAAATAGTTTACTCTGTGACCAAGGAAGAGAAATAGGAGAAACAAGATATAAACAAGCCTGGCTTCCCACCAAATTATCAGAATTTCGTCGTAGGAGAATGCCAATTAGACGAATCAAAAGCATCGGAAAGGATGGACGTGGAAATCAAGACCAAAGAATTCGATATTTCAATCAACGACCGACCGAAAATGGTCAGAATAGGTGACTACTAGACTGGAAATAAAACCTTAGAAATAGTTGACCTATTTAAAGAATATCAGGATGTTTTTGCCAAAGAATATAAATAATTGAAAGGCTTAGTACAATAAATGAGTGAAATGAAAATTGAACTAATTCATGGAGCCAAGCCTGTCAAAAAATGACCGTATAAATTAGCGCATAAATATAAGCCTATCGTCCAAAAGGAAATTGAGGCAATGCTAGATTATAATATAATATATCCAATCGATAAGTCAGAATGGGAAATCCCCATGGTCGTACAACCAAAGAAGCATGATCCCAAGAAGCTAAGAATCTGTGTCGACTTCTGGGGATTAAAAAATATCATAGTAACAGATCCATTTCCAACACCATACGCTGACGAGACCATCAACGAAGTTGGAGGGCATGAATGTTACTCTACCGATGGATTCTTCGGATACAATCAGGTACCAATAACTAAAGAATATCAAGAAAAAACTACATTTGTATCGATTTTAGATCATTTACATACAAAGTCATGCCCTTTGTTTTGAAAAATGCCTCGACAGTCTTCTCTAGGATAGTGGTCAAGGCATTTCAAGAATACATTTATAAAATAATGGCTATGTACTTCGATGATTGGATTATCTACATCTTCCTAAAGGATCACATACAATGGCTACGAATGATGTTGGAGAGATGCATGAATATTCACTTATCCTTGAATATAAAAAAATGTATCTTTGCCACACCAATAGGCATATTATTGGGGCACATTGTATGCAAAGACAACATCAAAGTTGATATGGGAAAGATGAAAATCATACTCGAATTAAAACCACCAATCAATCATAAACAAATAAAAATCCTTCTTGGACACACTAAATATTATCAGAGGTTTATTCGACATTATTCTGATATTACTTTTCCAATTGATGAGATAATAAAGAAAGAAGTGGAATTTCAATGGAGCTAGGAATGTAACAGTTCTTTTGAACTATTAAAAAGAAAGTTGGTAGAAGCACCAATACTAAGATTTCCCAAATGTTCCAAAACATTTCATGTACATGTCGATGCATCTAATGTTATTGTCAGTGTAGTTTTAGCCCAGTCATACGATGAGATGGTCGACCATCCCAATGCATATTCCGATCAGAAGCTAAATAAAGCAGAGCGAAATTACTCGACGATGGAGCGTGAAGCTTTAGCAATGATATTTTCCCTACAAAAATTCAGACACTATATCCTAGCGAATCCCTTTGTATTTTTCACTTATCATCAAGATTTGAAATACTTAGTCAACAAACTAGTCCATCACAATAATATTTGTCATTGGCTATTACTCTTCCATGAATTTGACTTCAAGATAATATTCTGACCAGGGAAGAAAAATGTTGGACCAAATCACCTCTCCTGACTCGAGACAGGAGAAGATTTGATTGGGATAGACAATGATCTACCATACATGAACTTATTCAAGGTCAAAGCAACCCCTAAGGAATTAGAGGAAATTGTGATTTTTTTAGAATATGGGAAAGCACCTTAGGCCCTCCCATCCAAAAAGAGGAAGATACTAGCAATGAAATTTGTTCCATTCACCCTTATAAATGGATACCTTTACAAATTAGGACTGGATAATATCCTATGAATATATGCACTAAAGCACGAATGAGAATACATCATTTTCGAGGCACACATAGGCCCAACAGGAGGGAATTTCAAGTCGACACAATAATAAGAAAAATCCTTCAAGCTAGTCTTTGGTGGCTAACACTACATAAAGAATGTTGAGAACAAATAAATAAATGTGACAAGTGCCAGAGGATGGGATGAACATTATGGAAAAATGGAATTCCCCTGCATTCATTAAACCTGAGTTTACCATTTGAAATTTGGGCTATTGATTTTTTCGGACCCTTCCCATCAAGAGATAAAAGATTAGGAGAAAAGTACATAATTATAGCCGTCGAGTATCTAACCAAATGGGTAGAGTATGAACCAATTAAGAATTGAACAAAAGAAACAATTGCAAAATTTATTTATAAAAACATAATTACCAGATTTGGTTTTCCTTTGACAATAATCAACGATCAAGGAACACACTTAATCAATAACCCAATTGACGTACTACTTATAAAGTTCCTAATGGATCATATAAAAATGACTATGTATCATCCACAAGCCAATAGAGCAGTCAAATCATTTAATAAAACACTGCACAAGGGACTAACTAAAATAGGTGGACTAGACATATATGACTAGGATGAAAACATTCTAGTAGTACTATGGGCTTACATAACAACATATATCAACTGTTCAAACACCATTCAAATTATTTTATGGTCAAGAATTTGTAATCCCACTACACTTTTGTGCCAATGCAAGCCACATAGCCTCCACTATGGAATTTAACCATATCCTTAACACACAACAACGATTCTATCAACTTAACCAACTAGAAGAAGAGATAATGTTGGCACAACAACATCAGGAAATCCAAAAAAGCAAAAAAACACCTGATATGAATGACATCTTAGAAAAAAGGACATCAACAATGGAGACTTGGTATTATTATATGACAATCAACTCAAAGACAAATCAATGAAATTAGAAACCACATGGTTGGGACCATATGTGGTCGAGGAAATCCGACCCAATGGAGTAGTACAAAATCCGACCATGGTGAACAGGTTTACCGTGGTTCACCCCCACCCTGGGGCTATGTCCACAAAGTCTTCTTCTTCTTTATTATCTTTGGTCAATATGATTACAACACATAGATCAAACTTGTACTTCGCGTAGGACAGGAGATATGCACGCACCTCGCCAAATCCTCCTTCCCCGAGTAGATCTAGCACATAGCCTTCTTACAATCCGTGCACTCAACACTTACAACACTTGCACTCATCTCTGCAAGTCGGTCACACAGTATACACAAAGCCTTTACTAGCACTTAGCTTATTCACTTCTCTTACATTGCCTAGCTACTTATTTATACTTTACAAAATAGGCCTAAACATGGGTAAACCCATGGGCCGACATCCCATACCCATTGCATTAACCCAAAACCCTAAAATAGGCCCAAAGTGGACCGAGATCTAGTGATCTCTGCTTCACCTAGCGCTTCATCTTTGATAGGGTGTCGAAGTCCAAAACGGTCAAATATGATGAAGTGTTCCTCAAAGCTTGGTCAAGGGCCAACAGGCCCCCAGCACTCACCTGTGACTCGTCCCGAGTCACTCTGGTCTGATCAATTCCACCTTGAATGCCTCGAGCTACTTCGACCTGTTGTAGTGCGACCAGCTCTTGCTTAGTGAAATCTTGGAACACTGCGTTGTTGATTGGACCTTCCAGGCGTTGTTCTGCGGTGATGACAACCTATTCAAGCTTGACTCCTTGGATTTCAATTTCAGTGAACAGTTGGCATGCTTTTTCATGGATTGGCTGAAGTCGTTGGGAGACTTCCATCACTTTACTTTGCAGCGTGTGTACCTGTTTTTGGGTGGTGTGTTGTTCTAGAAATCTCTTCATACGTTCGACTGGGGTCAAGGCCTTCAGCTGCACTTGTAGCATATCTGCATGCTGCTTTGCTTCTTGGAGCTATGCCTCTAATGCTTGCAGCTCAGGATTCTCTGCGAGGTTCTCGTAAGTCTGGGTGATTTTGGCACTCAGTTGCTTGTATTCCAAGGAAAAGGTTTTTAATCAGCCAACTGCGCTCCGGGCAGTTACCTCCCTTAGGTCTCTTACTTCTTGAGGAGTCTTCGGGCACGGTACGAAGTTCCAAATCTGCGATGCGCTGCTGAAGTTGCTGGATTACTTCTTCCAGTTGTGCCACCCGCTGTGGGACGTGTTCTTCAATCTTTACTTTTATGACCGTCACAAAACGAAGTGCTTTGCGAACCCTTTCCTGTGCTTCAAGTTGCTATGCTAGCAACTGGTCCTTTCTCTGCTATAACTGTGCTTTTTCTTCCTCCCACTCCTCTTCCAAGGAAATCTTTTCTCATTCTTCCCTACTCTGTTGTTCTAGAAGTGCACTCTGTACTTGTGTCAAAGACTAGGTGGCTTGCGCTATGTCTTCTTTATCTCGTCGAAGGCGAGCTTCAAATTTATCGATGATTTGGTGTAATTGAGTGGGCTCATCACCTGTTCCTACTGTTTCATTTTTCAAGGGTGCCGTAGAAACTGATCGGTTGGACTGGAGTGCCTGCTGCACTTCTTGAAGTTCACCCTTGATTTAGCTGAATACCTCCTCCTGCTTCACTTCTTGATTTTCTGTGATCTCTAGTGAAGCATCATTCAACACAACGATTAAGAAGTCGAAGTCGTCCGGTGTGAAGGTGGTCTTAAATGTAGTCTGGGTGGCCTTAGATTTCTTTCAGGATGAGGGATTCGGTGGGGTAATATTCCTTTTCTTGGAGGGATCATCCTCCTCTCCAGGTGGAGTAACCTCGCCTTTGTTTTTCTCAACTTCTGTGCCCCCTAGTTCTTCACCATCACCTCTCTACATAGGTGAGATCGAAGTAGTATTCGTGGATGTGCTATGGACTTTTAGAACTTCATCATCCTTCTTAGTATTGCTTGGTCCAAGTGTATCCAACATAGCTTTAGGGATATCTACGTCAGACATCTCTGCAGGTTCTGCTGCAACAAGGAGGTCCTCCGACCATTCCTTGGTAATCTGCTCCAAGTATTCTTCTGTCAACTTGTAGTACGACTGGAGCTGTTGTTTATTCTCATTAGCATGTGCTGTGATATAGGTGAAGTGGCGGTCCACGTTGAATTTTATCAAAGGTATAAACCTATGAAGTGTGTTCGGGGTGAGGCGCGATGTAGACTGGATTGCATTCTTCAATTGGTTGTAATAGGTGTGGAAGATGGCATTGGAATTCCACTGCTTGTTCATGTCGTTGGAGTACCATAGCGTACAAACATTTGTGGCCAGTGGTTCGAAGGGTTCGATCTCCGGAAAAGTGGCACCTTCTGGTAGCTCCCATGTGATGAAAGCGATTAGTATGAGCAACCAACTAAAGTGGAACTCATACCCTTGGTCTTGTGCTTCTCTGAAATCAATCTCTAGTTGGTTGACTAGGTACTGTACCCAGTTCATCTGTAGTCCCTCGACGCACTTCCCTACGAGGTCAACTACAAATCCAGTCACTTGTGTTGGTATTTTTTTGTGAACTAGATTGCCTGTGATCAGCTGACAGGCAAGGCGCACTATGCCACTCTGGATAGAGGCTACCTTGTAGCCTTGCGTTACTTTCTCGACATCGCCATAAGTTTCTTTTATTCACTGAGCAAGAGCGCGATTTGCGGTCTTTCCAAGATAAAAATTCTGTGGGTCGGGGCCCTACATAGTAAGTCCTGTGATCCGATTGATCAAGGTCGGATCCATAGTGATGTGGCAGTCTAACCATAAGTATCCTCCGTGGTAGCAGAATAGAAACAACTTGACGCATGCATTGACTTCCTAGTGTCTACCGAAGTGCGGGATATTCATTACATTAATAAGTGTGGACTACGTGACGTTCTCGGTCCACAACTGCGGGACAATCTTAGAATTCTTTCCTTTGGTCCTAGTTAAGTACTTATGCGGGGCTAACATACTGTGAACTTTACGATCTCCAAGATTAAAATCACTAAATTTCAGGGCTGCGAGCTTATCCTTGTTAGCATGAACTACGCGCACCCCTTCTGGAAGGTACGCGGTGATCAAAGTGTACTCGAAGTCTCTAGGTACACTGTCACAGTTGATGGCATCGCTCAGAGGTGGTAAGTAAGTAGGTAGAATGCGCAGGATAATATTGGCATTGGCGATGTCATCCCTGTGCTTGGTCCATCTCTCATCGGTTGGCCGAGATGGACCGGCGCGAGCAGTGGAAGGGGAGGCTTAGACTCCTCTTATTGAGGATGCTTGGACTCCTGTAGATAATCTTCTCTCCGAAATGACTCTCTTAGTCATTAGGTCAATCAAAACTTCTTCAACTACTTTCTCGGCATCGCTGAGCTCGTCTGACATACAAGCTTGGGTCAACTAGCTCAGGTGTGAAATGAATTCAGAGACTTCAGTGAACGGTATGGGAACAAGGAAATGATCACAGGGTGAAGTAATCTCAGGTTCGGGCTCAAATTCTCACTTAGAAAAAAGTATTCTCGGTGCATGGCGCGACAAACTAAGTAGGGAAACTTAACAACGGTCTGCTTGCAATGGGTATGAGGCTATATTGACTTATGTTCTATCCATTATGGCACAGTCGAACGGTCTAGTGATGAACCATAAATGATTTTTGATCTATTCGGATCGGCAGTCAAACGGTTATACCGGATTCCAACAGATATATTGCTTCGCCATGGCGAAGTGACCTATGTCGTTGTTCTAATGTCTCAGCGAAGTTCAAATTCTGCAAGTTTTCCTTCTGGGTGGCTCCCTCTGGAATTTTCTGTAGCATGTTGATCTTAGCTCTCTTTTTACTTAGCTTCCTAGCCTTCTTTCCAGTGAGCTTTGTCTTGGTGATTCCCTTCCCATTCCGATTCTTATTTTCCTTGGACATAGTTACTTCGCGCTGCTGAGATTCTCTTCTAAGACTCAGGGGTAATACTTCTTCTATATATGAGACAGATACTTCAATCTTTTGTGAGACCTCTAATTCTCTTACAACTTTGACATCTTGGATTCTAGTGTCAAAAAACTTTGATTTGTTTTCTTGTTCTTCAATCAACTGCGTGATTCTTCTAGTCATGAAATATTTTAACTCTTGTCTTTGCTTTTCTAAAAATTCTTCTTCTTCCTTTTTTCTAG
Source organism: Picea engelmannii (assembly GCA_009831015.1). Taxonomy (NCBI): domain Eukaryota; kingdom Viridiplantae; phylum Streptophyta; class Pinopsida; order Pinales; family Pinaceae; genus Picea; species Picea engelmannii. Next base: position 57,051 of record ML797849.1, read on the forward strand.
CCCGATCTCTATCAACCTAAGGTTTTCCTAGTAACATGGTAAACGGGGCGTTGTCCACAATAAATTTGATAACCTCAAAATATTCCTTTGTCGAAGTTCCCTTGACTGTTACAGGTATCTAAGCGAGCCTTCCACATAACATCATCAATTTTCCTCTGAATAAACCTATTTCTCCTAATGAAGGGATCATAGTAGGCTTCCCTATAGTTTCCCAAGTTCTTTCTGGCATAATGTTCACTGGTGTTTCTTCATCAAGAATACACTCAATGTTGAAGTCCCCTATTTTGGCTTCGATTTTCTCCTTTTCTTTGAAGATCTCTGGTAACCTAACATGTCGGTGATCATTCAAGGTGTCTTTCATCTGCAACAATACCTTCTCTGATTCCTTCTGAGTTTCTACTATTTCTGGATCTTCCTTAGGGTTTTCTTCATTCAGATTCATTCTTTCCATCTTAGCAATCATTCTAGGGAAATCCAACACTTCGTAGTCCAAGGATTTGAAACAGAGACAACTAGGTCTTCCACCAGGGCATTCCTTAGCAATATGTCCCGGTCTTCTGCAACTGTAACAGAGGGTTAACCCTCTTTTTCATTTAAATGTTCCCCAACTTCTTCTGTACTGCGCACTAGGATCATGGTAGCTAGCCCGTAAAAAATTCTTTCTAGGATCCTGCATCCATTGGTTAGTCCAAACATTCTTTCTATGCATAGGTATAACATATCTATCATTATACTTATCAGATCTATTTGTATCAATCTTTCTTTCATCTATCAATGCCCTAGTTTTGAAGCTAGGACATAATCTAACAATCATACCTAGATCCATGCTTTAGAAACAAAAAATTTCACTAATCTCACTTCTACAGAGCACAAAACTTTTAGATCTTAAATTTTTTTAACTATTCTTACCTTTATTAGAGCACAAAGCTTACAGATCTTACCTCTTTTCTGCAGATATGACCTCTTTATTTTAGAAATTTCCACTTTTACTTTTCTTAGAGCACAGAGCGTTCATATATCGCTTCTTTTCTTTAGATCTGATCTTCCTTTCTTCAGATCTAACCTTATTTCAGGCACAAAGCTTCATAGGTTGGGTAAACAGCTGCGCACTAGGGAAACAACACAGAGCTTTCTTTTTCACAAAGTTTCTTCTTCCTTAGTTCCCAACAATCACAGTTTTAGGTCCCAACAACAGAACCATTTGTTGGCACAGGGGTAGACCCAGGGTTCAACGCTTCAACAATGCACCAAAAAAACCCTAACTACCAACCCTTTCAGCAACACCTGCGAAGCAGATGAAGTCTCACTCGAGGTAGAGGCAAGGGTGGTTGCAGGATTCAATTGTATGCAACCTTAGCTGGGACACAGATATGTTATTCTAACACTTAGAAAACACTTTAGCATAGATCATTCATCAGTATTTAACCCTCATGGAACTCCACAGATGGTGCAGAGCACCGCAACATTCACTTATATCTAGGTTAAGTTAGCACTTAGAAACAACAAAATAGGTCTAGCACTCAACACTTTCATATATGTCAGATCTACATCCATACATATAAGAAGCACAAAGCAAAGTAGATCTATATAAGTATATCATAGCAAAGCACATAGCATAATCATATCAAAGAACAACACATGGAAAGAGACAAACACATTAGGTCGAAGCACAAAGCACAACACACAGGTTTACCATGATTCACCCCCACCCTGGGGCTACGTCCACAAAGTATTCTTCTTCTTTATTAGCTTTGGTCAATCTGATTACAACACGAAGCTCAAACTTGTACTCTGCATAGGGCAGGATATCTGCGCGCACCTTGCCAGATCCTCCTTCCCCGAGTAGATCTAGCACATAGCCTTCTTACAATATATGCACTCAACACTTACAACACTTGCACTCAGCTCTACAAGTCAGTCAAACAGTATACACGAAGCCTTTACTAGCACTTAGCTTATTCGCTTCTCTTACATTGCCTAGCTACTTATTTATACTTTACAAAATAGGCCTAAACATGGGTAAACCCATGGGACGACATACCATACCCATTACATTAACCCAAAACCCTAAAACAAGCCCAAAGTGGATTGATATCCCGTGATCTCTGCTTCGACTGGTGCTCCATCTTTGACAGGGTGTTGAAGTCCAAAACGATCAAATATGACCAAGTGTTCCTCAAAGCTTGGTCAAGGACCAACACCATCAAAATATTTGTTGTGAAAAAAATGAGAAGAGAAAAGAAATGTGGAGAACAACTCATACAACGATGTTAAAAACTTGAAGCCATCAATCACCTTAAGGCCCATGATGAAGACACTGTGATATCAAACAAAGGAATGAGGGAATATATCTCGCATAAATAATGGATACACTGATAGATCCAATAAGACAATTGGACCTGTATCTTCGTACCGTCTGCCTCTATGTATATTGTCATTCATAGCCAACCAAGAGTGGTGATCATTGCCTACACAAGCACAATCACAATCACAAAAGAATAATATTTTTGCAGATCGGGAATCACTTCACCTAATTAGCCATCATCGTCATACATGAATCAATATCCTTTATAAGACAACCAATAGAACAAAGAAAAAACATCCTGCAAACAATTAAGTTTCCAAAATAAGCTATTCCTATGATGAGCATCGCAGACGATGATCCACCTGAGCCTCTCCTCCCTCTGTAAAAATACAACCAACCATCTTGGATACATACATCATGAGGATACGATAATAATTGCATAAAGGAAGGAATGTCCCTATTGGGTACCAATCATTCACATAGATGATTTGAAGGGATAAATTTTTCCAATGGGATAATTTTCCGTGGTTTTTCTCAAAATAATATTCACCAATTTCCAATTTTTCTAAAAACAATTCACCCAAATTCCATAGAATAAAATTATTTTACCTTAAAAAAACACTAAAATTTTATAGAAACTATATAATATCTTAATAAATTTGAATATTTTTACAAAACTATCGCTAAACATTTTACATTTTGCATTTTTGATGTAGGAGCATCGCTCCACCTCAACAGATGTGCCAACATGCCAATACGTAGACACACAATGGAGAAAAAAAGAGGCACTGACCCTCCCATTTTTAAATTTTGAAATATGATCCAATACGGATTTTCGTGTTGTAAGGTGATAAATTCCAGGCCATGCCTTTGCACAGGTAGTGGTTAGGGTTAACTTAATTGGTTGCTTGTAGTAGGTCCAGATGGTAGTTAGGTATGGACATTCATTTATGGAATGTTTTAGGGTCCTATAATTATAGGTAACTCGATTCTTCGGTCGCTGATTTGGCATTGCCCCTGTGATGAAGACTTCTGGTTCAGTTGACCCCTTTTTTCCCCTCCATCCATTTCGCCCGATCCTCCATCACCCTGCTACATCCTTCATCCACCTCTGCGACACTCACTCCCTTATCCATTTGTCCCATTGGCTACATTTCACCCGCCTTTCATCCCTAAATAAACGAACTTAGGATAGAAAACATTGGGTTAATAATAAATGATTAGTGGCAAATTTTTAAGATTAATTAGTGTAATAAAGCAACATTAATTAAATTAATGCAGTTAGATTAATAAGCTAGGTTAATATTGTTAGTAAATAATTAATTGATTAATTAACTAATAATTAAGTTAGTATTTAGGTTAATTTAGGTTAGTGTTAAACATTAATTAATATAAAACATTTCATAAAAAGCATATAAAAAATTAAAAACCAAATATAATAAACATAACACAAAAAATTAAAAAAACATATAATATAACACAAAAAAACATAAAAACAAAATAAATCATAAATAAAAACAGAACTATATAGTTAAAACAAAGTAATAAAATAAATATTAAAACAAACACATAAATAAATAAAATCAAACATTAATAAAACGAAACTAATAAAAAAATAAAAAAAACATAAATATAAAACACATAAAAAGAAAAACTTAATAAATAATAAAAATAAAAAAACAAACAAACAAACAAAAAAACATATATATTAAAATATTTTCATAAAGCGATTCTTATGCACTCATCCCCCCCCAAAAAAATATCAACGCTCATAAAAAATTCTGGACCCCCCCATGCTTTTTGAACTTTAGCGGAGGGGGGGGGGGGGTCCGAAAAGTGGTATTGGGAGGGACACTTGTCACCTCCAGGTGATTTCGCCCCCCCCCCCCTCCCAATACCACTTACCACCTCAGGGGGGGTCCGGAATACCACATTTCCCCAAAAAACCACTTTCCCCAATTTTTTCAAAACCGCCCGTTTTTTGTCTGTTTGACACCTCGTCTTTCGAAGCAGATTTTGGAAAAACAAAGATATATTTTACAAATTTGAGAGAGGTTTTTGTTTAGAACGGGATGAAGAACAAAAACCTCTTCCATATTTTGCAAATGTGCCACCATTTGGGATAATAAAATTTGTCTTTCAGCCTCATTTTTTGGATTTTTTGGTTTTCCTGTTACAGTCCCGATTTTGCGAGAGCTGTTACGGCAAGCTGGAGGCGAATTTCTCGAAACCAAAGGAGGTTTTTGTCCAGAAAATTACCATATACAATAAAATCCTTCATTTGTTTCCCAAGTGTCAACATTGAAGAGAAACAAATGTCTGTTCTGACCTGTAATGTTCCTGACTTGGCTAGTCTAGGAAACACTGCTAATGTGTGTGTAGGATCAAAGGTTTACAACATATAAATGATCATACAAATAATAAACGTGAAAAAGGACTGCAAAGTTTGTATTATGATATCTCTGTGGATTACAAAATGGCCGAATGCGGCTCAATAACTGACAATACTCGACTAGATCAACATACAAAGGATCTTAGCCAGAATATAAATAAGCAATTGCGGCTGAATAAAATAACAACACTCGGCTAGATCAAAAGACAAAAGGATATTAGTTGGAATACAAATAAGCAACTAAAAGATAATACCCGAAATATGGGAGCACTGCGGAATCAATGAAGAATGATGGAAGATCTGGATGATCTTCCCGGTGACTAGGGTGTGTCTTTCAACACCGAAATCAACCAACTGGTGTCTTCCTCCTAGAATACACTGAACTATCTCTCCTGAGATGCGCCTCTTCTCCTCAATGACAAGTCATAATCTGCATAATGATAAATTAGGTCGTTGACCCTTCCTTTATAGCTTTCCAAAACCCTAAATTATGCTGAAACCCTAATTCGTTGTTGATTTCCAAAACCCTAAATCATGCTGAAACCCTAAATCACTGCTGAAACCCTAATTCACTGTTGACTTCTATTTTTAGCTCATAATGACTTAAAAGCGCTTTTAACCCTTGTTAGATCAATGTCACTTTCCGAATATAACACCTGTGACTGGAGTGACCTCTAGTAACCCTGTTTACCCCTCTTTGGCCCTGGCTATAGTCTAACGGGGTGGTTTAGACCATTAAGCCCCCCCTTCTGGAGCTCCTATTTGGAAAGGGACATTACAGTCCTCCCTTCCCAAAATTGCTTGTCCTCAAGCAATACCAGTCCAGGGTGATGCAACACCTGCTCGCTCTCCCAAGTAGAGTCCTCTACTGGAAGCCCTCTCCATCTGATCAAACACTCTCTGATGACCCTGCTCCTTAGTTTCCGCTCCCGAAACTCCAAAACCTCCTCTGGAACTAACTCCAACTGTCCCTCCTCATCCAATGGGGGAAGCTCCTTTGATGTGTTAATGAATTGTCCCACTGCCTTTTTGAGGCAAGACACGTGGAACACGTTATGAATATTTCTCCCCTCTAGAAGCTCTAGCTCGTAAGCAACCTCGCCTACTCGATGCATGATCCTATAAGGACCATAAAATCTGGGCTTGAGCTTCTCGGCCCCACTCTTCTTCAGAGATGAATGTCTGTAGGGTTGGAGTCTCAAGAAAACCAAATCTCCAACCTCAAAGCTACGCTCTATCCTGTGCCTGTCCACGCTTATCTTCTGTCGGTTTTGCACCATCTGCAGGTTGTATTTCAACAATTTGAGAATCTCTTGACTCTCTATGATCCAATCCTTGGCCTTGGGATCTCTTCTCTCCCCGAAGACCAAGTCTACCAAAGTGGGAGCATCATATCCGTACAATGCTCAGAAGGGTGTCATACCAATAGACATGTGGAAGGTGGTGTTGTAGCAATGTTCCCCTAAATGTAACCACTTTATCCACGTTCTCTGCTGTCCTCCTACATAGTTCCTCAAATACCCTTCAAACCACTTGTTGACAATCTCAGTTTTCCCATCTATCTGAGGGTGATAGCTGGTGCTAGGTGTCAACTCTGTCCCCACCAACTGAAACAAATCTCTCCAAAATGTCCCTATGAACCGACTGTCCCTGTCACTGACGATGTTCTTCGGCAACCCATGAAGTCTGAAGACCTCCCTGAAGAAAAGCTTGGCTACCTGAACCACATTGTACTCTTTCGGTATGGCTTAGAAGTGAGCAAACTTGGTCAATCTGTCGACCACTACATAGATACAGTCCTTACCCTAGACCTTGGGTAGACCGGTGATGAAGTCCATAGACATACTCTCCCATTTCTGCTCTGGAATGGGGAGTGGCTGAAGTAGCCCTGCTAGAAGAGCATGCTCTGACTTGTTCTACTGGCAAGTCACACACTCACTGACATGTCTCATAACATTTTGTTTGAGGCCCTTCCATGAGAACCTCTCTCTGATCTGTCTGTAGGTTTTGAAAAACCCCTGATGGCCTACTAGAGGTGAATCATGAACTGCGGTGAGGATTTTCTTCTTAAGCCCTGAATCTGGCACCAAGTAGACTCTATATTTGTAAATTATGACATCGTCAATGACCCTATACCGGTCATCCTGTATCTTCCCATCCATCACCTCACAAGTGAACTTGTTCTTGGAATATTCCACTAACAAGTGGGATTTCCAATCTACTGAAATCTCCATCAATAAACATGCCGCAGGTCTCCTTGATAGTGCATTGGCCACAATGTTCTTCTTCCCCTTGACATACTCTATGTCAAAGTCGAATGCCTGTACCGTTTTCACCCATTTCTGTTGGCGCTCATTGAGGTCTTTCCGCTCAAGGAAATACTTCAAACTGTTGTGATCGGTCTTGACCATGAATTTGCTGCCCACCAAATATTGTCTGAACTTGGTGAAGGCATGCATGATTGCCTACATTTCCTTGTCATAAATGGAGTACAACCTCTCAGGTTGACTAAGCTTCCGGCTCTCGAATACAATGGGGTGTCCTCCCTGCATCAAAACTGCACCAATCCCTTCGCCGGATGTGTCACACTCTAGTACAAATGGTAGGGTGAAGTCTGGTAGTGCCAACATTGGACAAGTGCCCATGACTTCCTTCATGTGATAAAAGGCTTCCTGTGATTTATCGATCCATATGAAGGCCCCATGCTTGGTAAGATTTGTCAGCGGTGCTCCAAGCTGAGAAAAACCCCGGATGAACCGCCTGTAATAGTTGCATATCCCAAAGAAGCTCCTCAATTCTGTCACGTTCTTGGGCGTCGACCAATCTATAATGGACCTGATCTTCTCTTGGTGCACCTGTACCCCCTGTGAACTGATGATGTGGCCTAAGTAAAGCATCTCTATCATACCAAACTCGCACTTGGACTCTTTGGCATATAATGATTGTGCCTCCATGATGCTCAATACCTCATCCAGGTGCCTCATATGCTCTTGCCATGACTGGCTATAGATCAAGATGTCATCTAAGAAAACCAAGACTGATTTCCTCAACTGATCCTTGAATATATGGTTCATGCAATACTGGAATGTAGCGGGTGCATTGGTTGGCCCAAATGGCACAACTAGGAACTCAAAGTGTCCAAAATGACATTGAAATGCCGTCTTCTCTATGTCCTTCTCTCGGATGCTGATCTAGTGATATCCAGAGCATAGATCAATTTTTGAGAAGAAAAATGCCCCATGCAGTTCATCCATCAACTTGTCAATGCGTGGGATAGGGTACCGGTTTTTGATGGTTTTCTTGTTCAAGGCTCGGTAATCAATGCACATCCTCATGGTGCCATCCTTCTTCAGAACTAAGACAACTGAAGAATCAAATGCGCTGCTGCTCGGTCTGATGTGTCCCATCGCCAACAATTCCTTGATTGCCTTCTCTATCTCATCCTTGAACCTCCTAGGATGATGATAGGGGGGGGTGATCATAGGTTTGGCCACCTCCTCTAACTCAATGGTGTTCTCAAACCCTCTGTCAGGTGGTCTCCCTGGTGGGATTGCCTCAAAGACCTGTTGATGTCATCCCAATAAATTCTTGATCTCTATGTGGTATTTTTGTCGACCTTTTGAATCCTTCTGAGTAGTGATCAAGCATTCAACGACATATGCTACCTCCCCATGTCTAAATATCCTCTCCATTCTCTTGGCTGAAACTGTCCTGGGTGCTCCTGTCGACATACCTCTTAGAACAACCTTCTTACCATCCTGATCTCTGAATCCCATTTCCAAGGTTTGGTNCACCACATCTGTGTCCGATAGGTCAACCACATAAAATGTGTCTCTCATTGTGTAGTTTCCTAACTTCATCTCTAAGTTTGGAACTCTGTCTAGACACTCCATCGTGTGGCCATCTGCTACTACGACATCAAACCCCTCAAAATCCTCTGTCTGAAGTGCTCGTCTCGATACTAGTGAAGTGTTGATGAAGTTGTGGGTGGCCCCACCATCTATCAGGGTGATTGCACATTACCCCTGAATAATCCCTCTGATACGGAGGGTATCATACCTGGGAACACTAGAAAGGGTCACTATGAATCCTCCCTTTGCTGGTTTCCTCCTGTTAGCCTGCTCTGGCGGTTGTGGGACTACTGTAGGATGGGCTCCTGCCGGTGTCGATGGTCTACAGGAAGATGCTCCTTTCTTGGTGCTGACTCCTCCTCTAAACTAGTGGATCCACTGTCTTGCTCCTCCTCCTCACTATCCACGCTGTTTGTTGCTACCTCAATATAATGAATCTCTCCCTTTCCCAATGCACCTATGGCCTGGGACCCAAGGATCTCTGTAGCTGAAGCAAAGCTTATTCCTCATAAGCTCTCACCTAGTCTCATTATCCAACTTCTCCTTTCCCTTCCATTCTCTCTGGAATGGCTTCATGTCTTGATCCCTCTAGGGTACAAATGGTTTGGAGAAAGTTTTAGTATTTGGCACTGAGTCTGCCAGGTCTTGAGTGCGAAGGATGGCATCCTGCAAAGTGGGAGGCCTGTATGTCTTCACCCATCCTCTCAAAGGCTCTGTGAGTCCTTCTGTGAATAGCATGATCAGCCTGGGTTCTGATATATCTATCACTGCCATGGCTACCCGCTGAAACTCTATGATGAATGCCTCTGATGTGCCAGTTTATCTCAACTGAGCTAGATCCCTGAAGTGTATCTCAAGATCCTTCCTGTCAAACCTATCCATGAGCCTATCTGTAAAATCCCTATAGGAGGTGATGAAAATGTGAACCAATGTCACCAGTCCATGATACCACCACTCGTGTGCCTCACCCTCCAAGTGTAAGGTTGCGAAGCTAATGGCCTCTGTCTCGGTCATCTGGTTGAGCTTGTAATACGTGTCTAGCTTCTGTACCCAATCTCTCACGGTGTATTTGGATGATCCATTGAAATAAGGGATGGTGAGTTTCCCAACTTTTCAGATGAAATCAAGGTTATGTCCCTGCTGCTGTTGTGGTCCTCCCCTCTGCGGCTCTCTGGGGTGGTTCCTGAGTCTGAGTCCATAGTACTCGACTAAGGTCATGTCCTGATGGAATTCATGACCCAATGCTGCGTACTCCCTCCTATACTCTGCAATGTCATTGGCATGAGTGGGTGGCCTCTGTGCTATTGGTGGTGGTGCTGCTACCGGGGGTGCCCTCTAGAAACTGGGAAACAAGGGTATGGGAATCCTACTCGTGGAGGTGTATGTGCGAGAGGGTGACTGGGGTCTACTGCTTGCTCTCAAGTTTGCCTATGCTGCATGTGGGACTTGTGTATCTGGGGTGCCCACTCTAGCCAATCTATCAACCACTTGTGCCAAGGACTAAGACATGGTCCGTTGACTAGCTAACATACCATTGATAAGTTGCATGAAAGATGCCTCTGGATCTACAGGGGCCTTGCCACTACCCTCTGGTCACTCATATCTGTCTCCTAGCATCCTCTCTGCCTCGTGCTCAGCCTCACGCTCTGCCCTTCTCTCTTCTTCTCCGTGTGCCTCTTCCTCTTCCTCTAAGCTAGGAGGAAAAAGGGGGGAAATCATGCCTATGCCTTCTTTCTTGATGCCTGTTGTAAGTGACATATTTGTCACCTACGTGTTCACGACCCTCTGGGTCTTCTGTTGCACTCATTGTCTTTAGTCACAGGCTGGTAGGACTAAAGCTCTGATACCACTGTAATGTTCCTGACTTGGCTAGTCTAGGAAATGCTGCTAATGTGTGTGTAGGATCAAAGGTTTACAACATATAAATGATCATACAAATAATAAATGTGACAAAGGACTGCAAAGTTTTTATTATGATATCTCTGTGGATTACAAAATGGCCGAATGCGGCTCAATAACTGACAATACTCGACTAGATCAACATACAAAGGATATTAGCTGGAATATAAATAAGCAATTGCGGCTGAATAAAATAACAACACTCGACTAGATCAAAATACAAAAGGATCTTAGCCGGAATACAAATAAGCAACTAAAAGATAATACCCAAAATATGGGAGCATTGCGGAATCAATGAAGAATGATGGAAGACCTGGATGATCTTCCCAGTGACTAGGGTGTGTCTTTCAACACCGAAATCAACCAACTGGTGTCTTCCTCCTGGAATACACTGAACTATCTCTCCTGAGATGTGCCTCTTCTCCTCAATGACAAGTCATGGTCTGCATAATGATGATTTATGTCGCTAACCCTTCATTTATAGCTTTCCAAACCCCTAAATCATGCCGAAACCCTAATTCACTGTTGATTTCCAAAACCCTAAATCATGCTGAAACCCTAAATCACTGCTGAAACCCTAATTCACTGTTGACTTCTATTTTTAGATCATAATGTCTTAAAAGCGCTTTTAACCCTTGTTAGCTCAATGTCACTTTCCGAATATAACACCTGTGACTAGAGTGACCTCTAGTAACCCTGTTTACCCCTCTTTGGCCCTGGCTATAGTCTAACAGGGTAGTTTAGATCATTAAGCCTCCTCTTATAGAACTCCTATTTGGAAAGGGACATTACAGACCCCCTTGTTTGCAGAAATTCGATCCATTTTTCATGGCGGACAATTCAAGTTTTTTGGGGATTTGTTGCTATTTTTGGCTGAGGTGGTTGAATCCGACTTCCAAAACTTGTTGGGGCATCTCTCATATTTATTATTTTAATGTAAAAGGCTGTTGATTCTGGCACCCGAGAATGGGAGGGACCATGATTGAACTTTGTATCAAATCTCACAGAGCTTTCTGTATTTCATCAATCTAATAATATAGTCACAACAACTACATGATTCATGTGTCATTTTTGGTGGTGATGTTTTTCTTATTCACTGTGATTTGTTTCCATTGTATTTCTTAAGTTATTCATACTCTGAATTATGGAAAGAAGTTCAAAGGACAGAATTTGTTGAGACATACACTCTGTTTCTAGCTTTGACATAATTGTCAATGTTCTCTTCTCAATGGTTAATTTTAGGATTCTTGATTTCCCTATTATTGCCTGGTCCTCTCACCTTGCTCCTCTAAATCCAAAATCAAATTCAAAGAATCCAACAAGAGTGCCTACCTTGCCCTGTAAGGCTGTCTGTAGAACTTGTTTTTGATTGAACTTCAGGCTGTGACCCCATTACCCAATGGACCTCTTTTCTCCTCTTCCAGCCAATCATTTAAAAAATCCAAACTCTGAACTTATTATCTAGCCTAATATCTATTCAAACAAATCTATATCAAACAAGGAGATCCCTCTCTGAGTCTTGGAGGGATAGATCCAAGACTTGAAGTTGTTTTGATGTTGCCTCTATGACTGCCTCCACAACCTTGGGAAAATTACAGAGTGATAACAGAATGGTGACCATACTGGGGAACTTTCTCCAGTAGTGCACTTCAAGTTCCAGAGCCGATCACTGATGGTGGACAGTGAGCAGACACAAGAAGGCTGAAATATTTCACCTGGCGACTCCAATCATCTCCAGACAATGCCGACTTAAAGACTCCACTGGAGGAAGAACCTGAAGCATGACCAAGCAGCCTAGAAAGATCAGGTACTCAAGCTCAAATTGCATTCAAGACATCTTTGGTTTTATTTCTAATTATGTCTTATCTTATTCTAAGCCTGATCAAAAGTACATTGCTGAAGATTGCATTGACCACCTGCTAATTGATGAGTCTCAAGAGATCAGATCCCCAATTGTAGATCATGTACATACTCCTGCCATTGTTGAAATTCTAGTTAGCTACAAGCCCCATGCTTTACCTCCTATACCTGTGAAAATCCCAGACCGATACAAGCCTCTAGATTTGCCTCCTATTCTCCATGACCTCCCTGTCAATTACACCAATGATCTGCCTAGGTTTGATGGAGGGAATGCCAATATTACTGCTGAAAAACACATCCAAAGGTTTGAATATTTTCATGACCTTTATGAGGTTGAAGATGATGATGTCTATATCATGATGTTTTCCTTGTCCTTGCAAGGTAAAGTAAAAAATTGGTTTAAAAACCTTCTAGCTGCAAGCATCAAGAATTTTCATCAGTTCATGCAAGTTTTCTTAGATAGGTGGGTGATCATGAGAAATGTCTTTCTCATCCTAGAAGAGTATGACCATTTGAAAAGACAGCCAGGGGAAACAATACAACAATTTTCAGCAAGGTTCAATAAAGTATATCATGCAATGCCTGTTGATATAAGGCCACCCCCAGGATCAACTCACTTGCATTTCCCAGATGCCTTTGATCCTGAGATGGCATTCCAATTAAGAGAACGGAACACTGCAACCCTTGAAGAAGTGAAAAAGATTGCAGTTGACATAGAAGCTAATTTGTTGCTCAAAAGGTCCAAGCTAAGAGCAGAGAAAAAGGACAGAACTGAAAAGAAGTGGATGACACCTTCAGAAGTGAAGCTAGATGTCCTGGCGAACACTGTAAAAGGGATGATGCAAAAATTTAGTAACAGAGGGGAAATTGTTATTCAAGGACCCGATGTCCCATTAATTCCTGGAAGGGAAAAGATCAATGTACCCAAACACCTTGCATCCCAACCTCATCATTTTGATCCACCCAATGATTATTTCATGTATTCAATTCACAATACAGTCGAAGATGAAATTCAAAATCAGAAGATAGAGGAGGATTCTCCTGATATGATATACATGTTCAATGGAATTTCATCCATGAATGATTCACCCAAGCTTGATTGGTACAATGATGATTATACCACATTGGATTTTTCAAAGAAATCAGCCACATATGATTGGGAGGAAGAAGATCATTTGCAATCCCAATAGGACAGTCAATCTGCACATGGAAATTATGACACCAATGATCAAAATGCAGAAAATTTTCAAGAGGGTGAAAACTGCCTACCCTTATGTTTTGCCTCGCTCGTGAGAAAACATTACAAGCAGATTGCACATAGAAAGGAAGAGGAATGTTCTACTGCATCAGTTGAGGAAAACAAGGGAGATACATAAGCTGATCCAGAGATGCAGCCCTTGAGCCTTTTTGAAGGTCAAACCTCATATGAAATCATGATGCCAGAAACATGTGATGAGCTGATCCATCTTGATTCATTGCCTCTGTGCTTTAATTCATTTCAAATTTTGAGAGGGAACCTTGGCCAGATTTTGGTTGAGGATCACAGTGTAAGCCATGAAATGCCAACAGAACAAATTTCACAGTCATCTGAAATATTTTATGACCCTATAGCTGATTTTATGGATAATGTGTGTTTTCAAAGTCAGTTTTCATTTACCCCCAATGTTTTAAAAAATTGTTATGATATGGATATGATCAAACAGTCAGCTACAGGGGTGTGTTCAACAGAAGCATCATTTTAGAACCCATTAGAAAAGTTTCAACCATGTTAGGAAGTGCATGAGGATGCAAATAACATAACTACAACATCAAATCATGAGGTTGAATGGGTCGAAACTGAACATCAGGAGATCGGTCAGGTTTATCATGATCCTATAACTATCTATATGGAGGAGTTTTTATTTTCAAAATACCCATTGATTCCCAAAGTCTTGGGGATTGTCCACAGACCCAGGGATTTGTGTTATAAATATCAAACTGGAGATCAATTTGTGTTGCCCATGCAAGTTCTATTTATGATATTGTTTAAAAACATTGAAAAAGTAGAGCTAGTAGAGCAGTTTCTTGACTAGTTGCACTGGCATTATTGTATCATTTAAAACAAAAAAATTACCAGTAGCGTAGGGTAGGTAGGAGAATGTGAATAAGATCAGCATTTCGAGCATCTCTTTTTAGCAGTGTTCATTTTGATTTGATTTCAGTTGAAGTATAAAAACAGGTACAATTTGTAGAATAAGATTTTGGGATCAACCCAATGAATAAATCACTGGTCTTCCTGATTAGAGTTCAGTGGTTCTTGACACCTCCTGAAAGAGCTGCCATCCCCAGGTGGAGCCTATGTTAGGGTCCTATAATTATTGGTAACTCGATTCTTCGATTGCTGATTTGGCATTGCCCCTGTGATGAAGACTTCTGGTTTGGTTGACCCCTTTTTTCCCCTCCATCCATTTCGTCCGATCCTCCATCACCCTGCTACATCCTTCATCCACCTTTGCGACACTCACTCCCTTATATATTTGTCCCATTGGCTACATTTCACCCGCCTTTCATCCCTGAATAAACAAACTTAGGATAGAAAACATTAGGTTAATAATAAATGATTAGTGACAAATTTTTAAGATTAATTAGTGTAATAAAGCAATATTAATTAAATTAATGTAGTTAGATTAATAAGCTAGGTTAATCTTATTAGTAATTAATTAATTAATTAACTAATAATTAAGTTAGTATTTAGGTTAATTTAGGTTAGTGTTAAACATTAATTACTATAAAACATTTGATAAAAGGCATATAAAAAATTAAAAACCAAATATAATAAACATAACACAAAAAATTAAAAAACATATTATATAACACAAAAAAACATAAAAACAAAATAAATCATAAATAAAAACATAACTATATAGTTAAAACAAAGTAAGAAAACAAATATTTAAACAAACACATAAATAAATAAAATCAAACATTAATAAAATGAAACTAATACAAAAATTAAAAAAGCATAAATATAAAACACGTAAAAAGAAAAACTTAATAAATAAAACAAAAGAAAAAAACAAAAGAAAAAAACAAAAGAAAAAAACAAAAAAAAAATATATTAAAATATTTTCATAAAGCGCACCTTATGCACTCATCCCCGCCCCAAAAAATATCAACGCTCATAAAAAATTCCAG
>ML797849.1:76950-107223 GCA_009831015.1 Picea engelmannii
AGGTTAATTTAGGTTAGTGTTAAACATTAATTAATATAAAACATTTGATAAAAAGCATATAAAAAATTAAAAACCAAATATAATAAACATAACACAAAAAATTAAAAAACATATAATATATAAAAAAAAAACATAAAAACAAAATAAATCATAAATAAAAACAGAACTATATAGTTAAACCAAGTAATAAAACAAATATTAAAACAAACACATAAATAAATAAAATCAAACATTAATAAAACGAAACTAATACAAAAATTAAAAAAGCATAAATATAAAACACGTAAAAAAAAACTTAATAAAATAAAAAAAAAAAATAACAAACAAACAAACAAAAAAACATATATATTAAAATATTTTCATAAAGCACACCTTATGCACTCATCCCCCCCCCAAAATATCAACGCTCATAAAACATTCCGGACCCCCCCCCGGTGCTTTTCGAACTTTAACGGAGGGGGGTCCAAAAAGTGTTATTGGGAGGGACACTTGTCACCTCTAGGTGATTTCGGACCCCCCCCTCCCAATACCACTTACCACCTCAGGGGGGGTCCAGAATACCACCTTTCCCCAAAAAACCACTTTCCTCCAGTTTTTCAAAACTGTCCGTTTTTTGTCTGTTTGACACCTCATCTTTCGAAGCAGATTCTGGAAATCAGAGACATATTTTAAAAAAATGAGAGAGGTTTTTGTTCATCACGGGATGAAGAAAGAAAACCTCTTCCATATTTTTCAAAGGTTCCACCAGTTGGGAGAATATAAGCTGTCTTTCAGCCTTATTTTTCATATTTTTCGTTTTCCTGTTACAATCCCGATTTTGCAGGAGCTGTTATGGCAATATGGAGGCGATTTTGGAAAAAAAAGGAGGATTTTGGCCGAGGCGGTGTAATCTGACTTCCAAAACTTGTTGGGGGATATATCCTATTTATTCATATGATTTTAATGTAAAATTTTGTTGATTCTGGCACTCGAGAATGGGAGGGACCATGATTGAACTTGAACTTTGTATCAAAGCTCATAGATCTTTCTGTATTTCATCAATCCAATAATACAATCACAACAACTACAGGATTCATGTGTCATTTTTGGTGGTGATGTTTTTCTTATTCATTGTGATTTGTTTCCATTGTATTTCTTAAGTTATTCATACTCTGAATTATGCAAAGAAGTTCAAAGAACATAATTTGTTAAGACATACACTCTGTTTCTAGCTTTGACATAATTGTCAATATTTTATTCTCAATGGTTAATTTCAGGATTCTTGATTGCCCTGTTATTGCCTGGTCCTCTCACCTTGCTCCTCTGAATCCAAAATCAAATTCAAAGAATCCAACACGAGTGCCTACCTTGCCCTGTAAGGCTGTCTGTAGAACTTGTTTTTGATTGAACTTCGGGTTGTGACCCCATTACCCAATGGACCTCTTCTCTCCTGTTCCAGTCAATCATTTAAAAAATCCAAACTCTGAACTCATTTTATAGCCTAATATCTATTCAAACAAATCTATATCAAACAGGGAGATCCCTCTCTGAGTCTTGGAGGGCTATATCCAAGACTCGTAGTGGTTTTGATGTTGCTTCTGTGACTACCTCCACATCCTTGGGAAAATTACAGAGTGATAACAGAATGTAGCCGTAGAGGTATGGTGCCGTAACTGAGATAGTGATGACACTAAGGTGGTGAAGAGGATAAGCTCGTAGGGCACTAGTTTTGTAATTAGGAGATTGAAGAGAGAGAGATATCTCAAGGGTAGAGAGTCTTAGGAGACTTAGGAGGTAGAATAGTTATGAGAGAGAGCTTGAGAGAACAGGGACTCCGTTGCAGTCCAGTTTTTGTAAACATCTATATAGACACACATAGATAATAGAAAAGCAATTTTTCCTACACATCGCGTGTTTATATATTTTCACGAATGAATGATGTAGATGTACGATAAGTTTCACTTGCAATAGGAGATATATTTTTGTTATCTTCATTGAGTTTTATAATATCTATCTGGATTCTTTAGGCTGTGTAAGGAGTGCTCAACAAAACAATTGAGGTTCTATAGCCAGCAGAAGGAGTATGCATATGAACTCTGCGGAGTCAGAAAAGAACGTGCGAGGAGGGCGCACCAGAGTGATCACAAACTCAAGAGGAGCCTCAAGGTTACTTAATACCTTAGGGGAGGAACTGTGTAGAAGAAGCACAAAGAAGCAGAGTCACTGAGAACTTTGTAAAGCTCTGCAAGGTGTGCATCGAGCAAGGAGAATGCCAGGAGGGCGAGAAGAATTTATTTTCAAGAAATCCTTTGGATCTGAGTTTGACGAAATCCCAGAAATGCAAGGAGTGCATGGTAGGTTGAAATATTGGAGGAGATCAATCTCAAAAGGAATATCACAAGGAGTGCGTGGGTGATGGAGTGTAAAGAGAACTTGTTTCAGGTTTTAAATCTCATAAAGGAAAGTGTTCCCAAGAGTAAGCGAGATCTAGAGCGGCCAAATCGTAAGAGAAATATCAAAGGGCGAAGCCTTTGACACTCAGAAAATTATTACAAGATTGGGAGAAGAGTGAATCTCAGGAGGAGAAACGACAAAAACCGTCAGATCTATTGCAGGGAGAAATCTGGGCCATCAAATCAGTGTCCAAACAAGAGGAGTGCACAAAAGGGGAGAACATATCTCGTTCGTCGGATCTAGGCGTGAAGGACCAATATTCGTTGGATCGAGGTAAGGTGCATGCACCTTAACCCTTTGAAAGTGCATAGGAGAGGCATAATCACAAAGTCATGAAGTTCCGAGGTCCATCGGAACCATCCATCAAGGAGGGACATGTGGCGAGATATCAAAGTTTTGCTAAGTTGCAAAATAGAAGAACTAGAGGCAGGATTTGTGAAAACTCGCGAAATCAAAAATCACGAGGCCATCTGGAATGTCGCATCACAGAGAGTTGAGGACTGTTGATCTGACGTGGGAAGGTTTCAGGAACTCGATAATCGGGAGTCGGGAGGAGGAAGGAAGCCAACTTCCAAAGTCACGAAACGTGAAATCTCAAGTTCACGAAGGAAAAATGGACCATTGGATCGAGGGGTGTCATGGACCGTCGATCTGATGGGAGTGGATGTCGAGAAATCAGGGATCGGGAGAAGAGAGGTGAACGATCCTCCAAATTCATGAAACACCAAATCCCGATACGTGAAGGGGGAAGCAGGACCATTGGATCATGGGGATCGTGGGCCGTCAATCTGATGCAAGCGGAGCTCGGAGTTCAAAACTTTGGGTATCGGAAGGACAAGCAAGCAGGCTTTCGGAAGATGCGAAGCATGAAATCTCGAAGCACTTGGAAGGTTGGACCTAGGTCACAGCGAGGGGTCACATTGGTGAAGGTTGAGGGAGGAGCTAGCGCAAGCTAGGCTCTAACTTGGAGTTCAGGATTTTAGAGGTCGGGAGAATCAAGGTGACTCACTTACAAAGACCCGACATGTGAAGTTGCGATGCAACTTTTGATTAGGCGAGTGGTCACTGTCGTGGTCACGTAAAGGAAAGGGCTTAGCCAAAGAAGATCTAGCTCCCATTTGGCGTTGAGGTTTGAACAACGCTCAAGAGAGGGCCAACGGGTCTCATACGACCTGCACCATGGGGAATAACAGATACCCAAAGATTCGATCTGACTCAGTTTCTTGATTGATCCTTGACCGGGAGGTCAACAAACCTGAGGAGAGAAGGGGGGGTTTGCATCAAGTGGTATCAGAGCTTATTTTTTTTTTTGCAGACTGTAGACAAAAGAAGAATGGTGAAAGGATATAGTATGATACCATCAAGTGGTATCAGATCTGATATTTTTTTTCTATATATTTCAGGCGAAAGAGAAAGAGGAGGAGGTCGTTATTTTGTTTGTAGACAATAGACAAGAGAGAGACGGTGAAAGAGATGACCTGATAACATTAGATGGTATCAGAAGTGAAGGTTTGCCTATAGACAAAAGACAAAGGAGAAGGTTGTTTCATGCGCATAGAAACAACATAAATTTAAACAACAAGGTGAGATGTGAGAGAAGATGGAGATGCTCGTAGATATAGAGTGATCCATAGACTTGCCAAGAGGGCAGGTAGAAGGTGGAAATGGCTACTAAAGGCCATGAGTGTGGTCGAAGAGAAGGCCACAAGAAGATAAACAAACCAAAGATGGATCTATAGCTCATTAAGATAAGAGTAAGGATGGAACAACTTGCATTTAAAATGCAGCAGGATGCAAAGGTGCATTGGGTGTATGAGTGGCCCATGAAGAAGAAGGTGAAGTGGATGGTCAAGATATTCTTGGCCAAAGGAAAACAAAAACTGTTAAAGAGGTGGCTGAGGTATTTTGAAAGCCTTATAGATGAAGAAGAAGTGATCCACATCTGTGAACCATAAGTTGGGAGACACCTCAGTGATGAGGAGGAGGTGAGATCAGATAAAGATATTATAAACTGTCCGGAGAGAAGAGATGGATTTTCACATTGCCAAGTGGGAAATGAAATGAGATCATTGGAGGATATCATATACTATCAGGAGGACAATAGTGAAAATTCATATTTCTAGGTGGGCAATGATATGAGATTAGCAGAGGATTTCATAAATTTCCAGGTGGGAAGAAATTGATTTTCAAGTTGCTAGGTGGGAAATGGAAAGAGATCAGTGGAAGGTCTCGTATACTACCAGAGGAGCAGTGTTGAAAGTTCAAATTTCTAGGTAGGCAATGAGATGGTATCGGTTGATCTCATAGACTGCCAGGTGGGTAGGAGAGAAGTCCCACATTGCCAGGTGGGTAGGGGGAAAGAGATGACACTGTCTGAAAGTCTCACAAACTCTGTTGAGAGTTCATATCAGCAAGGAGTACTGAAGGGTGAAGATTCATGTGGGTTTGTAGACCATGTGAATGAATATGATGAGAAGTTAAAAACTCTTACCATCGAGGAGGAGGACTAGAGGATCATTATGATCATTGGAGGAGTTAGGATATTCCTACCAGATAGCCCAGTTGAGGCCAAAGCATGTGAAGAAGGAAAACCAACAGAAACTGTCAAAGAGGAAGAAATGGAGCTGACACTGATGTCTACCCCAACATAAGGAGAAGAGAATTCAGCATAATTGCTCAAAATTTTCAGATAGGAAGCTCGACAAAAGATGATTGCAGCACTGAAGCTTGCAGAAGAGGAGGAAGCAGACAACATAGATTTTGTTGATTTGTATGCAGAATTGGAAGCCCTAGAGAGAAGGGTAATGGTGCAAATATTTCTCATCTGACAACTCAATTTGGAGGCAGATGGAGGGGCATACTAGCCAGAGGAACAATTGGAGGGAGTTGGACTTGAACCGATGCAAGAGGAGCTGACAGAAGCCAACATGTCAGAGGAGGAAGCTGAGCAACAACTCAATGATGAGACTGTAGAACTGAAGTTTGCAGCAAGGTGGAAAGATAATGGCACATAAGAAGAAAATGATATGGGGGATCAATATGATCTACCCACTGATAAGGAGGAGTTGCAGTCAAGAAGACTGCATAAAAAGAGCCAGCCATTGAAGCAACTGGACGAGGTGATAGAGGAGATACATAGGCTGATGTTGAGGTCAGCGCAAGAAGCAGTCAGCAATGGGAAGCTGAAAAGAGGAGAACCTGCTGTAGCAGCAGGGAATAAGGAGAAGAAGAAGCATCAACAACAACAACAGCGACGACATAGCTGGAGAAAAGCAAGAGGACAACTCCAAAAGAGATTTTGGGATCCAGGTGGATTTCAACAGAGCTGGGAAGCTCATGAGAATGAGCTCATGAATTTTTCACAGCAGTGGAGTATGATGCAGGATCATCGCTCCACCTCAGCAGATGCGCAAACACAACAATACGCAGACGTGCAATGGAGAAAGGGAGAGGCACCTTAAAAAACACTAAAATTTTATAGAAACTATATAATGTCTTAATAAATTTTATAGAAACTATATAATATCTTAATAAATTTGAATATTTTTACAAAACTATCACCAAACATTTTACATTTTTCATATTTGATGCAGGAGCATCGCTCCACCTCAACAGATGCGCCAACATGCCAATACATAGACGTGCAATGGAGAAATTGAGAGGCACCGACCCTCCCATTTTTAAATTTTTAAATATGATCCAATACGGATTTTCGTGTTGTAAGGTGATAAATGCTAGGCCATGCCTTTGTACAGGTAATGGTTAGGGTTACCTTAATTGGTTTCCTATAGCAGTTCCAGATGGTAGTCGGGTCTGGACATTCATTTATGGAATGTAGCCGTAGAGGTATGGTGCCGTAATTGAGACAATGATGGCACTAAGGTGGTGAAGAGGATAAGCTCGTAGGGCCCTCATTTTATAATTAGGAGACTGAAGAGAGAGAGAGATATTAGGGGTACAGAGTCTTAGGAGACTTATGAGGTAGAATAGTTCTGAGAGAGAGCTTGAGATAACGGGGACTCCGTTGCAGTCCAGGTTTTGTAAACATCTGTATAGAAACATAGAGATAATAGAAAATAATTTTTTCCTACACATCGTGTGTTTATGTATTTTCACAAATGAATGTTATAGATGTATGATAAGTTTCATTTGCAATAGGAGATATATTTCTAATATCTTCATTGAGTTTTGTAATATCGATCTGGATTCTTTAGGCTGTGCAAGGAGTGCACAACATAACAATTGAGGTTCTGTAGCTAGTGGAAGGAGTACGCATCTGAACTCTGCGGATTCAGAAAAGAACGTGAGAGGAGGGCGCACCAGAGAGATAAAAAACTCAAGAGGAGCCTCAAGATACTGAATACCTTAGGGGAGGAACTGTGCAGAAGAAGCACATAGAAGTAGAGTTACTGAGAATTCTGTAAAGCTTTGCAAGGTGTGCATTGAGGAAGGAGAATGCCAGGAGGGCGAGAAGAATTTCTTTTCAAGAAATCCTTCGTATCTAAGTTTGACGAAATCCCATAAACGCAAGGAGTGCATGGGAGGTTGAAATCTTGGAGGAGATCAAGCTCAGAAGGAATAGCGCAAGGAGTGCATGGGTGATGGAATTATTCTAAGTCCTAAAGCTCAGAAGAGATAGTGCAAGGGGGGAGTGTAAAGAGAACTTGTTTCAAGTTCAAAATCTCAGAAGGGAAAGCGTTCCGAAGAGTAAGCGAGATCCAGAGTGGCTAGCTCGCGGGAGAAAGATCAAAGGGTGAAGCTTTTGACACTCAAAAAATTCTTCCAAGATTGGGAGAACAGTGAAGCTCAGGAGGAGGAACGACAATAGCAGCCAGATCCGCTACAGGGAGAAATATGGGCCATCAAATCAGGGTCCATACAAGAGGAGCAACACACAAGGGGAGAACATATCTCATTCATCGGATCTAGGCATGAAGTACCAACATTCGTTGGATCCAGGTAAGGTGCACACACCTTAACCCTTTGAAAGTGCACAGGAGAGGTAGAATCGCAAAGTCGTGAAGTTTCGAGGTCCATTGAAACCGTCCATCGAGGAGGGACATGTGGCGAGAGATCAACGTTTTGCTGAGTCACAAAGTGGAAGAACCAAAGGAAGGAGTTGTGAAAACTCACGAAATTGGAAATTGCGAGGCCATTTGGAACGTCAGATCACGGAGAGTTGAGGACCGTTGATTTGACGTGGGAAGGTTTCGATAACTTAGAAATTTGGAGGAAGAAGGAAGCCAACTTCCAAAGTCACGAAAGAAGAAATCCCGAGTTCGCAGAGGAAATATGTACCGTTGGATCGCAGGGAGTCGTAGACCATTGATCTGATGTGAGTGGATGTTGGGAAATTGGGAATCGGGAGAAGGGAGGTGAACGATCCTCCAACTTTGCGAAATGTGAAGTCCCAATACATGAAGGGGGAAGGAGGACCATTGGATCATGGGGATTGTGGGTCGTCAACCTAATGCAAGTGGAGCTCGGAGTTTGAAAATTTGAGTATCAGAAGGACGAGCAAGCAAGCTTTCGGGAGACACGAAGTGTGAAATCCTGAAGCGCTCGGAAGGTTGGGCCTAGGTATTAGCGAGGGGTCACAATGGTGAAGGTTGAGGGAGGAGCTAGCGCAAGCTAGGCTCTAACTCAAAGTTCAGGATTTCGGAGGTCAGGAAAATCAAGGTAAATCACTTGCAAAGTCCCGACACGCGAAGTCGCGACGTGCCTTTTGATTAGGCGAGTGGTCACAACTGTGGTCACGTAAAGGAAAGGGCTTAGCCAGAGAAGAGCTAGCGCCCATTTGGCTTTAAGGTTTGAACAACGCTTAAGAGAGGGCTCACGGGTCTCATACGACCTGCACCACAGGAAAAAGGGCTTGTGTAAATGATTTTGGGGTATAACAGAGACCCAAAGAGTCGATCCTACTCAGTTTCTTGATCAATCCTTGACCGAGAGGTCAACAACCCCGAGGAGAGAAGGGGGGGGTATGCATCAAGTGGTATCAGAGCTTAGTTTTTGTTTGCAGACTATAGACAAAATAAGGATGATGAAAGGATATAGTCTGATACCATCAAGTGGTATCAGAGCTGATATTTTTTTTTTGTAGATTTCAGGCAAAAGAGAAAGAGGAGGAGGCCGTTATTTTGTTTGCAGACAATAGACAAGAGAGAGACGGTGAAAGATATGACCTGATAACATTAGATTGTATCATAAGTGAAGGTTTTCCTATAGACAACAAACAAAGGAGAAGGTTGTTGCACACGCACAACATGAGTAGAAATTTAAACAACTATGTGAGCTGTGAGAGAAGATGGAGATGCTTGTAGATATAGAGTGATCCATAGACTTGTTAGAAGGGCAGGTAGAAGGTGGAAATGGTTATTGAAGGCCATGAGTGTGGTCGATGAGAAGGCCACACGAAGATAAACAAACCAGAGATGGATCTGGAGCTCATTAAGATAAGAGTAAGGATGGAACAACTTGCATTTAAAATGCAGCAGGATACAAAGGTGCATTGGGTGTACGAGTGGCCCATGAAGAAGGTGAAGTGGATGATCAAGAGATTCTTGGCTAGAGGAAAACAAAAACTATTAAATAGGTGGCTGAGGTATGTCAAAAGCCTCATAGATGAAGAAGAAGTGATTCACATCTGTGAACCAGAAGTTGGGAGACACCTCAATGATGAGGAGTAGGTGAGATCAGATAAAGATCTCATAAACTGCCAGGAGAGCAGAGATGGATTTTCACATTGCCAGGTGGGAAATGAAATGAGATCATTGGAGGATATCATAGACTGTCAGGAGGACATCAATGGAAATTCATATTTCCAGGTGGGAAATGATATGAGATTAGCAAAGGATTTCATAAACTGCCAGGTGGGCAGAAATGGAATTTCAAGTTGCCAGGTGGTCAATGGAAAGAGATCAGTGGAAGGTCTCGTATACTGCCAGAGGAGCAGTGATGAAAGTTAAAATTTCCAGGTGGGAAATGAGATGGGATCGATTGATCTCATAGAATTCCAGGTGGGTAGGAGAGAAGTCCCAAATTGCCAGGTGGGAAGGGGGAAAGAGATGAGACTGTTTGAGAGTATCACAGACTCTGTTGAGAGTTCATATGAACAAGGAGTGTTTATGGGTGAAGATTCATGTGGGTTTGTGGACCATGTGAATGAATATGATGAGAAGTTAAAAAATCTCACCATCCAGGAGGAGGACCAGAGGAGCATTATGATCATTGGAGGAATTCAAATATTACTACCAGATAGCCCAGTTGAGGCCAGAGCGTGTGAAGAAGGACAACCAGTAAAAACTGTCAAAGAGGAAGAAATGGAGTAGACACTTATGTCTACCCCAACAGAAGGAGAAGAGAATTCAACAGAATTGCTCAAAATTTTCAGCCAGGAAGCTAAACATGATATGATTGCAACACTGAAGCTTGCAGAAGAGGAGGAAGCAGACAACATGGATTTTTCTAATTTGTATGAAGAATTGGAAGCCCTAGAGAGAAGGGTAATGGTGCAAAGATTTCTCATTTGAAAATTCAAGTTGGAGGCAGATGGAGGGGCATCCCAACCAGAGGAACGGTTGGAGGGATTTGGACTTGAACCAATGCAAGAGGAGCTGACAAAATCCAACATGTCATAGGAGGAAGTTGAGAAACAACTCAGTGATGAGACTGCATAACTAAAGTTTGCAGTAGGGTGGCAAGGTAATGCCACAGAAGAATAAAATGATATGCTGGATCAAGATGATCTACCCACTGATAAGGAGGAGTTGCAGCCGATAAGACTGGATAAAAAGAGCCAACCACTTAGAGGCTGATATTGAGGTCAGCATAAGAAGAAGTCAACAAAGGGAAGCTGAAAAGGGGAGAACCTATTGCAGATATAGGGAAGAAGGAGACGAAGCATCATCAACAACAACAACAACAATGGCATAGCTGGAGAGGATCAAGAGGACAACTCCAAAAGAGAGTTTGGGATCCAGGTGGATTTCAACAAAGCTGGGAATCTCATGAGAAGGAGCTCATGAATTTTTCACAGCAGTGGAGTATGATGCAGGAGCATCGCTCCACCTCAGTAGATGCGCCAACACGCCAATACGCAGATGTGCAATGGAGAAATGGAGAGGCACTAACCCTCCCATTTTTAAATTTTGAAATATGATCCAATACAGATTTTTGAGTTGTAAGGTGATAAATGCCAGGCCATGCCTTTGTATAGGTAGTGGTTAGGGTTACCTTAATTGGTTTCCTGTAGCAGGTCTAGATGGTAGTCAGTTCTAGACATTCATTTATGGAATGTAGCCATAGAGGTATGGTGTTGTAACTGAGACAGTGATGGCACTAAGGCGGTGAAGAGGATAAGCTCGTAGGGCCCTCGTTTTGTAATTAGGAGACTGAAGAGAGATAGAGATCTCAGGGGTAGAGAGTTTTAGGAGACTTAGGAGGTAGAATAGTTTTGAGAGAGATATTGAGAGAACGCGGAATTTGTTGCAGTCTAGTTTTTGTAAACATCTGTATAGGCACAGAAAGATAATAGAAAAGTAGTTTTTCCTGCACATCGTGTTTTTATGTATTTTCATGAATGAATGTTGTAGATGTATGGTAATTTTTATTTGCAATAGGAGATAGATTTCTATTATCTTCATTGATTTTTATAATATCGATTTGGATTCTTTAGGCTATGAAAGGAGTGCACAACAGAACAATTGAGGTTCTGTAGCCAGCGCAAGGAGTGCACATCTGAACTCCGTGGAGTCAGAAAAGAACGTGCCAGGAGGGCGCACCAGAGCGATCACAAACTCAAGAGGAGCCTCAAGGTTACTGAATACCTTAGGGGAGGAACTATGCATAAGAAGCATAGAGAAACAAAGTTACCGAGAATTCTATAAAGCTCTACAAGGTGTGCATCAAGCAAGGAGAATGCCAGGAGGGTGAGAATAATTAAGTTTCAAGAAATCCTTCGGATATGAGTTTGATGAAATCCTAGAAATGTAAGGAGTGCATGGGAGGTCAAAATATTGGAGGAGATCAAGATCAGAAGGAATAGCACAAGGAGTGCGTGGGTGATGGACTTATTCTAAGTCCTAAAGCTCAGAAGAGATAGCGCAAGGGGGGAGCGTAAAGAGAACTTGTTTCAAGTTTGAAAGCTCATAAGGGAAATCATTCCCAAGAGTAAGCAATATCTAGAGCAACCGCCTCGTAGGAGAAAGATCAAAGGGCAAAGCCTTTGACACTTAGAAAATTCTTTCAAGATTAGGAGAACAGTGAAGCTTAGGAGGAGGAATGACAACAACCTTCAGATCCGCTGCAGGGAGAAATATGGGCCATCAAATCAGGGTCCAGACAAGAGGAGTGCACACAAGGGGAGAACATATCTTGTTCATCAGATCTAGGCATGAAGGACCAACATTCGTTGGATCCAGGTAAGGTGCACGCACCTTAACCCTTTGAAAGTGCACAGGAGAGGAATAATCACAAAGTCGCGAAGTTCCGAGGTCCATTGGAACCGTCCATCGAGGAGGGACATGTGGCGAGAGATCAATGTTTCACTGAGTCACAAAGTGGAAGAACTAGAGGCAGGAGTTTTGAAAACTCACAAAATCAGAAATCGCGAGGCCATCTAGAATGTCGTATCATGGAGAGTTGAGGACCGTTGATCTGATGTAGGAAGGTTTCGGGAAATCAACAATCGAGAGTCGGGAGGAAGAAGGAAGCCAACTTCCAAAGTTGTGAAACTTGAAATCCTGAGTTCACGAAGGAAATTTGGACCGTTGGATCGTGGGGAGTCGTGGACTGTCGATCTGACATGAGTGGATGTTGGGAAATAGGGGATTGGGAGAAGGGAGGTGAACGATCCTCCAACTTCACGAAACACGAAGTCTTGATACGCGAAGGGGGAAGCAGGACCGTTGGATCATGGGGATCGTGGGCCATCAATCTGACACAAGCAGAGCTCAGAGTTCATAACTTTAGGTATTGGAAGGATGAGCAAGTAATCTTTTGGGAGACATGAAGCATGAAATCCCGAAGCGCTCATAAGGTTGGACCTAGGTCACAGCGAGGGGTCACATTGGTGAAGATTGAGGGAGGAGCTAGCGCAAGATAGGATCTAACTCAGAGTTCAGGATTTCGAAGGTCAGGAGAATAAATGTGACTCACTTGCAAAGACCCGACACGTGAAGTCACGACACACCTTTTGATTAGGCGAGCGGTCACAGCCATGGTCACGTAAAGGAAAGGGCTTAGCCAGAGAAGAGCTAGCGCCCGTTTGGCGTTGAGGTTTGAACAATGCTTAAGAGAGGGCCCGCGGGTCTCATACGACCTACACCATGGGAAAAAGGGTCTGTGTAAATGGTTTTGGGGTATAGCAGAGACCCAAAGAGTCAATCCGACAAGTAAAATTAAGGACTAGTAAAATTAGCCCAGGTTTCAACATTTTAATATAAATTTCCATCCTTAAAATTATTCTCGTTCAATCTCAAACACAGAGGGGAATTAGAGAGTTATTCCTAACATGAAGCCATATCATTTGGCCAGTTGGGAGTAACAAATTGGGGCAGGGGATCCAAGCCACTGGTCTTTGCTACCATACACCAGTGAATGATGGAGGTCGAGTGGAAGATGTTGGGCGTTCTTTCAACTAGCTTTGTCCCAAACCATTCCAAGGTTGAGTACAAGTCCGTGGTAGGTTTTGAAAGTCATAGTATAGTTCAGGTTACTTGTACTAAAGGACCTAATAAATACATCTGTGGTAAATCCAAATAATTCCAATTCTTACACAATAATATTTAAAAAGAAAACAATCAAAATTTAGACCACCAGAGAATAAAGAAATAGTCTGACAAGCCAAGTTTTAGAATACAATATAAGGAGTATTTTTCAAGATCAACTCTTTGAGCATCCTTAAAGAGTCTAATGAACAACAGATTTCAACAAAGGATCAAACAATATATCCAACCTACAAGGCATAAACAAAGAAACTCAACTTCGATAGGTCCTCACAACAATTTTTCTTCTCCTTCTCTTCTCTCTCTCATTTTGTAATAACCTCAAAGAGGACATAATATAAAGTTTTTTTATTTTGTCACACTCCTGTCTTGCTCGAGACGAGCAATAATTGAGGAGTGGGGAGATGTTGCAGGGTCTAGTTGGCACCGCCGACTAGACCCGTCAATCGACTAGCCAAGTTGATTGCAGTAGTCGGTTAGGAAGTCAGTCGAACATATAGTTAGAGTCGACCAAACAAGAAGTTAAGTAATGTAAATGAATGGTAATTGTATGTCACACACACACACAAATATACACTATCATGTAATGGAAAGACATAGGTTGTTCTGGTCTGATATATAATAAAATCTATTGATGGTTCTCCCCCATTTGTGTATGTTCTTCTATATGTGTGTGTGCTCTTATATATAATGTTGTAAGTGTATAAGTATCTATGTAAGGATTTGTTGGAAACCTTCTCGTAATTTCCCCTAGACTACAACACATGTTATCCATCAATAAATTAGGGTAGTCTAATTATTTAGTAATATCAACAAGTTTTAGAAATATATCAACCCTCTTAGTTTTAACATAATCCAACTCAGACAACAATTCTCTTAAACATTTAATCCTTTTAAGATAACAAGTGTTAATTTGTTTCATTCAAATACTAGAGGGAAGGATTTGTTCTCTTCTATGGGTTTTGCTCAAGATTGAAACTTTTTCTTCATAAATCCCCATGGCTTCTTTGTAAAAACCTTCATAATTTTCTAAGTCTTTTTGGAGATATTCCCTAAAGTGCATATTCCTTTTTGAGAAACTAGTTGAACTCTGTGCTAACTCCCATATTTCAAGGATTAGGTATATTCTCTTTTGGATACCATATCCAGTGTATTTTCTTACAACCAACAATAAATGAACCCCTCAGTTTGGAACTACTTTCAGGAACATCTTCGAGGGTAGGTGTTGGATGACTTGCAGTTAAAGGTTCAACAAATATTGGTTTTGGAATTAGAGATTTCTCCAATTCCTTTATTCTTTCCTTTAAAAATTAATTTTCTTTCTCAATAACAAAAATATATTCTTTTAGTGCTTCCCTAGTTGCCTCGTGAAATTGCACAATTTTCAAGAGTGCAACCCCCTGAAAATCGATTTCTGATGTCTATATTTTAGAAACTTTCTTATTTTTCATATTAAATTTTTTTATTAACAATTTCTTAAAATTTTTATGGTACGTTGCGTGGTGAAGTGTAAAATATTCTTCTTCACAGATTTATGGCTCTTGGGTAGCCAAACCATCATTAATTTATTTAGTTTCCATCAACCTTTTCTCTGACCAGTTGGGTTCTTCTCTCACTTTGTCTACATCCATATCTCGGGGACTTTCCTCAATTTCAAGTACATCCAGTCCTGTTTTTTGAGTTTCTCTCTTTCTTTTAATGGAAGTGTGTACAACATGATATTTTCCAAATTTTTCTTTGCAGGTTCTTTATCATCGTCGTCATCTAAATTTTTGATGGATGTTCTTCTTGGTTCTAGACCATTACTTCTAGTTTTTTTTTTTGCAGGAGTACATCTCTATGAAATACTGGGTAAATTAGGGCTCTTGCTTGTTGCCTCTGTGCCTTTTTGTCTGTAGCACTAATTAGTGCTTTTCATCTCTTCAACATCATTTAGGGATTATTCAATAGATGCCTCGGGATATTTTGGTTATCTCCTCCTCCTTCCTCAAACTATTTAGACTTACAAAAATACAAAGAGTATCCAATCAGGGACATGTGTGTATAAAATAGTTTTTTAAGGACAAAACCCTTAGTGCATTGAGATTCCTTTAAACCAAATTGATCCAATTGACCTACAAATTCATCCAAGTGGGAAATATGCTTGACATCTATTTCCCCAACCCTCCATGGCAATGGAATGAATTATTTTTTTCTTTTTTCATTGAAGAAGTGCATCCAATATTTATACTCTCCGCACACATTGATGACAAAGAGTCTATTATACACATAAAAGGGAAGCAAGAAGGGTTCCCCCTAGAATCTGAATAGTCTTAGAAAACTGAAATCCTCCAAATTCGTAAAAATTCCTTTCTCGGCGAGAAAGGAGGCAACCTCTAGTGATAATATCAATGTAGTAGGACCAAAAATTATTTTGGACCTTGTAGAAATTGTATTGGGATTTATATCTCCATAAAGCTGGATGCCAGATGAAAGTTGGTTCTACCTTGAAATAAAAACTCCTTTCACTAGGAAAGTCTTTGAATATGTGGCAATAGGCTATAACATAGACCAAATAAGAAGTCAGATATAATTTCCTAGTTTTTCTTAAACCACCCATTTGAAATGCTATCTCATTTGAAATGATTTTGGCCCAGTCAATCATGGCATATTCATGAACAACAAAGTGAAGAATATAAACAATGTATTTTGACACAAAGGTTGTGGAATCTAGTCTAATGATTTGGGAAAAAATCCAAGTGAACTCTTTGTATGGGTATTTCAAAGAACTTACATCAACCTTAGTGGAATCACTATCAACTCTCAGGATGACACAATAGTTCTCAAGGAGCTCTGCTCCTCCTTGGTGTTCCTAAGCAGAATCACTATCAACTAGATAGTGGGGTTTGAGAGTCACAACATTCTCCTAAACACTGAGGGGTCAAGGACATTGGCAGCCTCCCCTGGACTTGGATAATTATTCTTTCTGTGTAAAACTTATCTGTGCACTAGAGAACCAATTGTTTAAAGTCTTTGACCTCAAGTACACATCCAACCAATGCTATGCTTTAATTCCAAACTTGGTTTGTTTCTTTTTCTATGAGGGAAAGAACTGTATGCCACTTATAAGCTTACGACCAATGGAACTACCGATATTCTCATCTAAGAGTGTTAAGTGTGTCCTCGCAATACAATTCATTTCTTATACTTGAAATGTATATACTAATTTCTCCTTAAGAATAAGTGGCATTAATACTGATACAACATTTTTACAACATCCACAATGGTAAAATAGACTAAGTATAAAAAATATGATTTTGCGAGCTGCGAAATTGGATGAGTCGTTTTGGAGAATGGAGGATTACAGGTTGTGGGACACGAGCATGAGGGAAAAAGGTAAATGGAGAGGAATATTTTCCCACATATGCATTCAAGAGAGTTGGATAAGTTTTAAAAGGTAAGCAATGCAATTTAGATGACGCATAAGTGGAAATGGTCATTTGAGTGTTGCGCGTTTGCTGTTTGCATGACACAAGCATTTGCAACACAAGGATGGATTGGTATCCTGCAACGGGACTCCCACAACACATGAAAACAACTAAGTGTTGGATTCATGAAAAGTGTCTAATTATAGACTTGCGGGTTTGCGGACTTGGGGGTTTTATTATAACCTGATCTACAACCCACGTTTCAAAGAGAAAAATGACTAAGCAAAGAATATATAAGGAACAAAGGAAGAAAAGGAATAATACTAAGGGTGGATATGTATATACCAATGTTGATCAATGAATGTAGATTAAAATTTGGCTCCAACTGTGGGAAAATTACCCCCTGTGACTTACTGATAATCCATAATCCTAGTCCATTGGGAAAATGGAGTTGAAAAAGAAAAGAGAAAGGAAAAAGAGAAAGAGAGATAAACATATGAAGAATATACAAAGGAGTACATGAAATAATATGTACATATTTTGTCTTGGGGGATTAATAGAAGAAATTCTTAAGATACTTCCCATTCATGGATAATGGTTGAATAATTCCTTTCATATCCTTTAATAAATAAGAATTGTAACGATGACCTTCTCAATCTGGTATGGATCAATCCAGGGAGCTTCAAACTTTGTGTGAAAATATGGTTTTTATTTTGCTTTGTTCTACAACAGAACTAATTGATATCTTTGGAATTCCTTTGAGGTAGTGCTCTTGTAAAAATATCTTTTGACCACCTGTTGTCTTTTGTTTATTGTCATTATCACATGTTCTCTTTGTTCTTCAAGTTGTATAATTTCATGATATATTTTCTGCATTGGTGATTTCTCTTCTATATCTTCATTATTTCTAGCTAGGACTAATGCATTGATTTATAAATGTAATGGTAATCTTGCTTCTCTTCCATATACTAAGATATATGGGGAAAGTCCAGTGCTATCCTTTGGAGTGAGACAAATTTCCCAGAGTGTGTCTATCAATTTATTATGCTAGTTTTTATGGTTGGCTTTAATTGTCATTTCGAGAAATCGAATTAGTGTTTGTTTGTCGACTCAACCAAACCATTTACTTGTGGGTAATAGTTGGATGATTGTCCCATGATGATTCCATATTCTCCACAAAAGAAATGTAAACTTTGACCCGATGAAGATTGAACCATTATCTGTTATGAATTCTTCTGGTACACCAAATATAGATAAAATATTTTATTTCAGGAAAATGATCAATTTCTCTAAATCAACATTCCTCAAAGCAACAACTTCTTTCCACTTGGTAAAATAGTTAGTTTCAGTGATGATATAAACATGTCCTTTACTCAACTTTGGATATATTGGACCATTCACATCCATAACCCATTGTGAAAATGGTTCCTCTATTGTTATAGACTAAAATGACATTATAGACTATAAGATAGGAGAAGCTTCATCACAACCGAAGAAATAATGCACCAGGAAGTCATCGATACCGGTTACAAAGGAAACACCAGGAGCATCATCATCAAGGTCAACACCAGTTCACTATCCAAGGGATTATGTGCCACCCAGAAAGTTATCAGCAAAGAAGATGAAGTTACAGAAAGAGTCGAAGTATGAACTCATCGAGCCAAAGATTCCACCAGGGGTGATCGTTGAGGAAGATATACTCGGTGCAGTAGGAATTCTAAGGTATGGAGACCATGACTTGAAAGATATGAAGAAGTTTCCAGAGTTAGCTTTAGATAAGTACACAAAGGTAAGACTCACCCCATATTCACAAAAAATCATAGTAGAGCCACATGAATGGGCGACAGGGCTAGAGGAAACATGTATTCTGAACCTTTTAGATATTTTTCATTTTGGCAGGAGCACAGAGATAAATTTTTGTGTAGAGTTATTACTTAGTTGTGTACATAGAGGATTTATATGGTTAGATAGAACAATGTCCATGGGCACATATTTGATCGCACTGATAACTGGGTTACCATCAAAAGGGGAAGACCCATCACCATTAATCATAGAGAAATCAAAGGAGAAAGCATTGGAAGGAAGAGTGAAGGAAAAGTACAACACATTCAGAGGTGCACACGGTCTATATGTTGCAAGCATCAATAATGATACAATCCTATTTACGACACAGTTTTTGGCCTACAAGCTGTTGAGGAAATTTTGCAAGGATTAGGTGCCGACAAGTGTGATAGAGACAACTGAGAAGCACATCACAAGTGTTCAAATGAGTTGGGAAACGTTCCTATTGAACTAGTTCCTGGTAGACTACAGGGAAGCTCAAGAAAAAGGTATGGAGTTTCATTATGCATGGTTGTTGATACTGATAGCATTAGTGGCTTGGAGGGAGCTAGATGAAACTCAATTTTTGGGAGCTGCGAGGAAGCCGTGTTTAACATCAATATACGTAAACTTGTGGCATATTGCACAAAAGGAGAGATATCTAGATACAAATATTACATTCTATGTATATAGGGAAGTAATTCAGATGAGTATCAGAATGCACCGCACATAATACCACATGTATTAGATGCATACAAGGGGATTGTGTGCTTCAAAGTCAGGAGACATCATATGTACATTCATGCCAAGAAGTACCCATATTAGTAGTGGCTGCCGTGCAAATACAAGTTAACAGAGGTTGGCGTTGGATAGATCATAGAAGACTGGGAGGACAAATGGAAAACCCCAGTACCAGAGGTGGACTAGTCAGAACCACAACTGCCAGAGAATGAGCTAGAGAAATAAGGTGACAAAGAAGAAGAATAAGAACATGAAGGAGAAGGAAATGACGCAGGAGGAACACATAAGACAATATCTCACCCTGGAGAGAAGCAGAAGGAAAAGGATACATGGAAATCAGTACTACAACGAAAGAAGAGGAAAGCAATCAAGAAAGTGGCCACCCAGGCCCTATCACAAGATGAATTAGACAAAATTTTGGATCAAGTCAAGGAGATTATTGAGGAGGATTTTGAGTGAGTGATGCATAAGCAAGAAGAAAGGAACTCAGACATGCAAGTGCATATTTCCGCACTGTGACATATTTTGGAGACAATGAGAGTAGAACCAGTTAACATAGGAGAAAAAGTGCAGATGTAGAATACAACGTAGATGAAAGAGGTGCAGACAACAGAGGCACAACCGATGACATCCCACCTATCTGTAGCATCGGGAGAGCACTGAGTGATGAACATAGAATATGTATCTTTAGAGTTCCCTACGACAAAGTTACAGGAGCATGCAAAGATGCTTAGTCATATCGTCTTGGTGTTATATCAATTACCTGTAGAAGTGTTACATGGGTTGCAGATGAGTGTAATGCAATAAATTCAATTGCGCGCACTGTCAACATCGATGGAGTTGCAAAGGTAGTCACAAATAAGGATGTGCTACAAGAAACATATGATAAACTTAGGCTGGAGCGGGATGAGGCCACATATAGGAAAGAGAGACTGAAATAGGTAGTATAGGGGGTTTATAATATTATTCCAACAGTTCCTAGGGAGGAAGACTCCCCATTAGAATAATAGGTGACAAAGAACAATGAATCCATTCAGGGATTCCACACAAATATTACTGATTTGGAAGCGCGCTGGATACCGAGCACTCCACCAGAGGAAAGGGAGCAAAGAGAGAAGGCGATGAAAAAAAACGTAGGATAACATGAGAATTCTGGAAGCAGAGTGTGACAAAATATATGAAGAAAGCACGGGAGTATGGACTCAACTAACATAAGATGTGAAACTGCAGGAAATTGGGCAAAAGATATAGGCTGTGCATGACAATGCACAAAAGTTTAGGGAAGTGATGAGCACCTTACCACCAACAGAATTGGTGATGAAAATGGAAAAAAATAGAAAATTATACTAAGAGATGAATTAGATAAGGGCGGAGCAGCAAGATCGCACACAAAATATCGAAACTTTGTAGGAAGAATCATATAAGGTGACAACATAACTAACAACTGCTCAGGGTATGGTCAAGAAGGAAGTACAAGAAAGTGCAGAAAAGTTGAAGACCCATATTATTGTAGAGAAGGCTGAATAAATTGCGCAACAAGAAACCAGATAAAGAGAAAATATTAAAACTGCAAGGGAACCATTTCAGAATTTCATGGAGACCTGGAAGAAATCCTGAAGTGGCTCAAGATGAGCCATAGGTGAGTGTTGGAGGCCTGTTGGAGCAGGTCATTTCAAGACAAGTTTTGGGAATCACATAGGAGTGGATTGCGTGACAAGTCAGCAAAGGAGCGACATGCATGAGAGAAAGGAAGGTAGTTAGCGCATTTTCAGGAGTCAATGCGTGCGAAAGGCAGAAGTTAGTTAGGATTTTTGGGACATTTTGTCCACTTTGTAACAAGATAATCCCTGATGTAATACTATAAATATGTAATGGGTTTTTGGGGTAGAGGTTTTTCAGGGTTCAAGAATTAAGTAGTTGTTCGTTGTTAATGAGTTCATTTTTTGAGTATGAGCAAAATAAAATATCAGTAAAGAGGTATGTGTGCACTAAAACATAGAATGACATGGGAAAGTTTGGGTTTTAACTGAATATTATTGTTGTAATGAACACTATGAATGAATAATATAATAATCCATCTATTGTGGACATAGCCCAGTTTGGGGTGAACCATGTTAAATCTCTGTGTTATTATGTGTTTGCTATCATGATGTGCTGGTTTATTTTGTTTGTTGCGCACATGTAATAAATGCTCAATGCTTAATATGAATATATGTTTGATGGTACTGCACACGTGTTGAATGAGTATATAAAATGAATATGTTATACATTATTATGTTGTTATGATTTCACTCACATGACATATGAATGAATGTTAAGTAAATAGTTAGGATGAATGCCTCATATTCTCCCATGACTGCAGAAACCTAGTTCCTGTAGTCCCCATAGGTACCTCGGGTGATACTTGACCTACTTGCCGGTGATGCCGAAAGGGATGATATATTTAGGGTCTTATTGGTGATTTGATGTTGAAACTTGGGTTTTCCCACTACATGCCAACATCTTTCCTGAAAATTTTTGGTATTTCATGCATTTTCAATCGTTTCATAAAAATATTTGAATATAGTCGACCGATAATAACCAGCCCGAACGATTCCTTGAGAAGTTACGGTTGACAAAAAATTCCCACGAAAAACCCCTATGAAATTCTTGGAGTATTTCTTTGGACTTTGGGCAATCTAAACACCTTAATATAATTCCATCAAAATTTCTTTGGAAAAAAACTCCTGAAACTAGTAAATATTGATTAGCTTTCATCTTCAAAGTTCTCCTTTCTTTAGAGGACATTTCAGGAGGAAATTGGATAGATTTCAGATATAATATTATGTCCTTTTACCATTTTGATGTTGATAAAATTACTCCATGTATGACAACGTTGACTCTATTGGGAGGGGAGATATTTATAGCCTCAATTCCAATCATGAATTTACATAATACCTACCCCTTGACAACCTTCAAAGGTTTAATTTCTAAATCATACTCTTAAAGATTTGCTAACCAATTTTCCCATCTACCCTCTCTGATTTACTGATTAAGAAACATCTTTACTAGTGAATGTGGCACATAAGGAATGATGTGAGATGACAAGATATAGGTCCTGAAATGATCTATTGTCTTAGTTAGGGAAATATCTTGCTTTTCAATCATGGAATAATTTAATTCATATTCATGCAAGTTCTTACTCATAAAACCAATTGGAAGTTCTTCTTCTTTCTCATTTTTCTGGGTAAGAATTGAGGCAATGGTTTCTTCTGAGGAAAATGAGTATAATAAAAAATATTTATCAAAATTAGGACTAAAAAGAATAGGGGCAGAAGTAATGGCATGTTTAACTCCTATGAAATCCTTTTGAATGTCTAATGTCCATTCAATTTTTTTATCCTTCTTCAACAATTTATTTATTGGCTTGACAATTGTATCATAATCCGGGACAAACCTTCGAACAAAGTTTATCTTTCGAAATAAATATTGTACCCCTTTTCTTTATGTAGGTGGATTTAAGTCATGTATTTCTTTAACTCTTTTTGGATAAATGTATATTCCTTCTTTGCTCACAATATGACTCAAGAGATTTCCTTCTGATATAGAAAACATACACTTATTTGTATTCAAAGATATTCTATACATTTTCATCTCTCAAAGACTTTTTTGATATGTTTAATATGTATTTACCTTAGCTTTTAATGAACTATCAAATAATCTTGGTAGTCTGCCATAAATTTTCCAATTAAATCCTTGAAAGCATGGTCCACTTCCCTTTGAAAATTTGCACCAACATTCTTTAGTCCAAATGGCATATGAACATACGCATACATCCCCCATGGTGTAATGAAAGTGGTCTTTGATCTATTTGCCTCGACAATAAGGACTCGATTATATCCAGAGAATCCATCCAACATAGACATCAATGCAAAACCAATGACCTACTACAATAAAATATCCATATTAGGGAGTGGATAGTTGTCTTTAATACTCACTTGATTGAGATCATTGAAATAAACACAAATAAGGATTTCTCCATTCTTTTTCCTCACTACCACAAGATTTGAAATCCATTTTGAGTGTCTCATTGAAAAAATTATGCCATATTTTTTTAGTTTTTCCAACTCCATCTTCACTAAGGGATTCAATTTGGGATTTATCATTCTCAACTTTTGATTAAAAGGTTTTGATCCCTATTTGAGTGGTATAAAATGCCGGAAGATAGATTTTTCATATTCCTTTAAATCATCATAACTCCTAGCAAAAATGTCCTGAAATTCTTTGAATAACAAGGTATATTTCTTTATTTCTTCAGTGGTGCAACTAGTACCAAGATTTATGTATTTTGGAGAATCATGTGTACCAATATTGATTTTTGTGTCTCTTGAGATTTCCTAATAGATGTTTCTTCTTTTGGATCCAAGATATTTGTTTGATCATCTCTTGTAAAAAGAAATTCCAAACTGACACAATTCTTAGGAGAGAATACAACACTCTGATCACAAATTTCCTTCTGAGAATATTTTCTTTCTTTTGAATCATCTGATAATGTTGAGTCATGGTCTGTGAGGAAGTTTTCAATGTGCTCTTCATTTTCAAAAACTTGTCAATACTCTTGATTATCAATTATTGAAGGCCGTAAAATTCTTTTAACATGAACAATATTCTGATTATGAGAATCATCTAAATTCAAGAGAGATGTAGCCACTGCTAATGAATCATATTTTTTGTTCTTTTCTCGAGGAACAAAATAAATATTAAAAGAAATAAATGAGTCTACAATTTCCCATACTCTCCTTGCATATGTTTAAATATTTCTTTCTTGATTCTGTATTTTTTCTAAATATGATTGATAACCAACTCTGAACCACTGGTCACCACCTGATTTTCTACTTTAATTTGAAGGGAAAGAATCAACCTTGGATAAATGCTTCATATTCTACTTCATTTTTGGTACAAGAGAATTGTAATATGATAGCACGTGGGTAGAAACCAAATTGAGGACTTTTGAAAAAAATACCATCTCCAGTTCCAGAATTAGAACAAGCACCATCAAATGACATTTTCCAAAACCCTTGGAAATAAATTTATTCATCTTTCTTAAGTGGATTTATTTGTTTTTTTGTTGAAAACAACATAATTTCTAATTCCAACATCTATATATTTTTGCATCATTTCGGTTTCTTTCTTCTTAAATGATACTAGCTTTCTGTGCTCTCGAGGAACTCTGATCATTGTTCCAACTTTATTTGGAAGCATCATGCAACTTCCATCACTCATTATGTACCCTCCGATTAATGAACACCAGTCTCTTACCAAGACAACACCATATGTTGGAGGAAAATCAACTATTACGATAGTAAATACTGTTGTAATATGCGGTGTTGCACTAATCCATGCACATACATCTTTAATTTCCCCATAAGATGGAACTTTTCTTGAATCAATGACATATATGATTTCAATGATTTCATAGTATTTCGTACATTCCATTCCAAGTGCTTCCATCGCTGATAGTGTCATGATATTATTAGTGGCTCCACTATCCTCCAAACAATTATGTAGTGTAAAATCATGATCTTCTAAAGATATATAAAATGGTGGAAATTTTCCTCTTGGACTTACTGATGTGTTATTTTTTTTTTGTCTTGTGTTCATCACAACTGCCTCTATTATTGAATTTGTCTCATCCAATATCTTCAAAATATTCTTCCTTTGTTGAGGTATTTTGACTACCTCCATGAATGGTAAATTAATTCTAAGCTTAGATAACTCATCAACCAGATTATAATTCATCTATAATGGGGTATTCATTTGATTAACAACTGGTTGTTGTTTTGTTGGCTCTGGAGTGTTAGATTTTACTTTTTATTTTTTAGGCCATTCCCTTGTCTTGAATTTATTTAATTGTGTTCTGGTCTGAACAACATGTTGATACTGAGAGGGGGGTGAATCAGTATCAAGTACAATTTAAAATCTTTTTCAACTTATACTTAAACCATTCAATTATATCCAATGAGAAATGAACAATAGTATAAGAGTTACACCAATACACCACAATACACCATAGGGAAGTAATGACTTCCAAAGGTAGCTTCGGCTTCCAAATATAAAGGGAGGGATAAAAATACAAAAGGAAGATACAATCCTCCAATATCAAGAGAGGGTTGAACCCTCCATCCTTTCCCCTTCCTTCCACCCAAGAATATATGACAGATAATAAAAATTTACATTAAATCATCACCATCAACCAACCATCACATAGAACCTGATAATGCTTCCTAAGACTTCTTCAACTTCTGCAATTATTCAATTCTTGGAATACTCTAATCCTATAGATAATATTACTCAATTTATTCTCTGAAACTCCTCCAAGTTTCACTCCTTGAATCCTCCCCAAAAATAAGTTATAGAGAGAATGGTAGACCTTATTCAATTCTGGTTTATTTAGGAGAGTGAACTTGTACATAATGCTTTGTGCTCAATATTTAACATCAGATTTTGAAATTCACAAAAAATAAACTACAACCCGTACTCTTTCCAATGAAATTGGTCTCACTTCATTTGGATTATGTATGAATAAGTTATGACTTTTTTACCTTGAACACCTATTTATGACTAGCTTCAGGACTAGTCAAAAACCCTATCTTCCACAGAGTGTATCTCCAAAATTATAGTGAACAAAGAGATTAAATTTTTACCATAGGTACCTAGACATGTCTTCTCAATAATATACCAATTTCACCATATGAATCGTTCTATAAAAAAAGTTATAGCGAAAATGGTAAGGTGACCTGTAAATAACAAACCTTAGAACACATCACCAAAAGACTTCATCCTCCCTTGAAATCCGACCTTCTTTACTTCAGATTTCCTCTGAAATTATACTTGTGTGTGTAATTAAAATGACTATATAATGATATGTATTTATACCCTTTATGTCACTTCCTTTTAACATTAGGGTCGACCTGACACTTTCTTATTTTGTAATTCTTTTCTTTAATTATCTTTAGGGCCGACCTGTACTTCCTTCTTCAATTCAATTTGTCATCTTCAAAAATTCATTTCTCCTCAACCATGAGGATCCAAGTGACGTGCCGCCTACCACCAGAAACAACATGATGTATACTATCCATCCATGGGTGTTGTGTCTGCATGTGCGATGTCCTTCATGTCCAAATACCTTCATCAATCTTGCGGTCCAAAACCAATGACTAGGGTTGACATCAATGACAACAACCAATATTCCAACAATCTCCCCCTTTGTCATTGATGGCAACACTCATGCTCCCACTTTCATCATGATCCCACTTTCTCTCACCCTTTGACATCAATGGAAAAGGGTAGGGTTTCTCCCCTTGAGTTTAATGGAAAAAGGTAACTCTCTTCTTTGGGGTTGCTCCCCCTAAACATATATCACTTAATAACACTTCATTTTTATGGTCTCTTTCTTCATTAGATATTTTTCGTGGATTTAGGACGTATATGTTACTTGGTATTCTTGTTGCAGTTGCAACCAATCTTCTTGAACCTTCTTCTTTGATTTTGCCTCTTTGTGACTCAAACGTGAGAGTATATCCTTGATCACACATTTTACTAACACTGAGTAGATTATTCAAGTCTTCAACCAAGAGGACATTATTTGTTTTTACATTTTTGCTTCCAAGCTCTACTACACCTTTTCCAATTATTTTGCAGATGAATCATCTCCAAATGTAACATTGCCACCCTTTCTCTTCAAGCTGATGAATTTGTCTTAATCCCCGATCATGTGAGAAGAACATCCACTGTCGATGTACCATTCATCTTCTTCTTTACACTCTTCAGTGGTCAATGCTATTCGACAATATTCATTGTTTGGAATATCTTTCCTTCTCCATACTGTGGTTGGCATAGGGACATCTTCATTCATATATCTGCAATCTTGTTCTTTGTGATCAAGATAATTACATTTGTAGCATACAATATTTTTGTCCATCAATGGGGAAAATGAATTATAACTTGTGTTGACAAATCCATGATTATTTCCATATCTTCTATTTACACCATTCATGTTTCTTTCATAGTTGTTCCTTTCATTGATTCTGCAATTAATTTCCTTATGTCCAAAATTTTTGCAAGTATAACAATGACCAAGAAAGAAATTTTGATACCTGGGAGTAAGTGACCTTCTTTGTGATGTAGTCCATCTGGGTTCATGATATACTCTTATGTAGTTTTCTTCATACTGATTGAAGCTTCTTTGATTTTTGAAGGTAGGAGGTCTTCTTGGATATTCATCTATTTTGTAATCATTCCTTCTTTCTGGTATCTTGGTCCACTTCTCATCAACTATTTGTGTATCTCTTTGTTCAACCTTCTTGTTGGTATTTTCATCTTCTTTGTATGAAGTTTCACCCATGCATCCAAGATGTTTTAAGTCTTTTGGAACTTGAGATTTTCTTAAGCTCTTCCTCAATGAGACAAATTCTTGTTCAAGTTTCTCATAATCTTTTTCTTTCTTCATCATTTGGACATTCTTTACTTCTCCTATTCTTCTTCCTTCTTTGAGTAGAGTTTTCAAGGAAATGGTTTCTTCTCTTAGTTTCTCAAAGTCTTCTAATTGTTTCTTCAAGCTTATAACTGTCTTTTCACAACTACCCAATTCACTTCTTAGTTTTCTATGCATGTCTTTGAGGTTGTTATTTTCAATCTCAACATGCTTCAATTTTTTAAGATTCTCATCTTCTTGTTGAATCATTTCTACTTCATGATTTTCTTCTTCTTCATTGGAATTTTCTTCTTCAGTGTCATCTCTTTCAATCCTTATATGATGACATTCAAATTCAACATGTCCTACTCCTTCAAAATTAAAGAAAAATAATTGACCTCTATTTGCTTTTTTGAAATCTGAGATGTTGTAATTTGCTTCAACTTCTTCTTGTTCTTCTTCTTTTGCTTCTTCCATCTCATAAATGTCTTGTATCTTATCCCAAAGCTATTTTTCTGTTGCACATGATCCCACCTTGGATTTCACTTAATCTGTCAATCCATCCAGGATGGTATCTATTGCCAATTTGTTGTTCCTTTTTACTTCCTTCTGAGCTGCAGTCTTTGGTTTCCTCAAAACATTGTATCCTGAAGAAACTAAGAACCAAACATCTTCCCCAAGAGCTTTCAAGTAAGTTTCCATTCTATTACTCCAGTATTCAAAATTTCTTCCATCAAATGGTGGAATCCCATTTGGAATGTTTTCTTCCATTTCTGCTTAGGATCTTCCTTCCAATGGTTAAACTATACTGAAGGTAACCCACTTTGATTCCAATTGTTGATACTAAGAGGGGGGTGAATCAATATCAAGTAAAATTTAAAAAAAAATTCAACTTATACTTAAACCATTCAATTATATCCAATGAGCAATGAACAATAGTATAAGAGTTACACCAATACACCACAATACACCATGCACAATATATGAGAAATACTCAATAGTTATTGTTCAAGGGAAGGAATGACTTCCAAAGGTAGCTCCATCTTCCAAATATAAAGGGAGGGATAAACCTCCAAAAGGAAGACACAATCCTCCAATATCAAGAGAGGGTTGACCTCTCCATCCTTTCCCCTTCCTTCCACCCAAGAATATATGAGAGATAATAAAAATTTACATTAAATCATCACCATCAACCAACCATCACATAGAACCTGATAATGCTTCCTGAGACTTCTTCAACTTCTGCAATTCTTCAATTCTTGGAATACTCTGATCATATAGATAACGTTACTCAA
Source organism: Picea engelmannii (assembly GCA_009831015.1). Lineage (NCBI taxonomy): Eukaryota > Viridiplantae > Streptophyta > Pinopsida > Pinales > Pinaceae > Picea > Picea engelmannii. The sequence goes on from ML797849.1 coordinate 105,827, forward strand.
TGTATTCTCTGAAACTCCTCCAATTTTCACTCCTTGAATCCTCCCAAAAAATAAGTTATAGAGAGAATGGTAGACCTTATTCAATTCTGGTTTATTCAGGAGAGCGAACTTGTACATAATTCCTCGCGCTCAATATTTAACATCAGATTCTGAAATTAACACACAAGAAACTAAAGCCTGTACTATTTCCAATGAAATTGGTATCACTTCATTTGGATTATCTATGAAGAAGTTATGACTGTTTTATCCGGAACACATGTTTATGACTAGCTTCAGGACTAGTAAAAAACCCTATCTTCCACAGAGTGTATATCCAAAATTATAGCGAATAAAGAGCTGAAATTTTTACCACATGTACCTAGACATGTCTTCTCAATACCATACCAATTTCACCATATGAATCATTCTAGAAATAAAGTTATAGATAAAATGGTAAGATGACCTGTAAATAACATACCTTAGAACACATCACCAAAATACTTCATCCTCCCTTGAAATCCGACCTTCTTAACTTCAGATTTACTCTAAAATTCGACTTGTGTGTGTAATTAAAATGAATGTATAATGATATGCATTCATACCCTTTATGTCACTTCCTTTTAACATTAGGGCCAACCTGACACTTTCTTATTTTGTAATTATTTTCTTTAATTATCTTCAGGGCCGACCTATACTTCCTTCTTCAATTCACTTTGTCATCTTCAAAAATTGATTTCTCCTCAACCATGAGGATCCACGTGATGTTCCACCTACCACCAGAAACAACATGATGTATACTATCCATCCATGGGTGTTGTGTCTTCATGTGCACTGTCCTTCATGTCCAAATACCTTCATCAATCTTGTGGTCCAAAACCAATGACTAGGGTTGACATCAATGACAACAACCAATCTTCCAACAAAACATTGTCTTGTGAACACTCGATCATATTGTTCATAAAAATTATAAAAATATGATGAACCTTCTTCCATTTGAATTGATTCCAAAAATTCATCTTGATTAATTTCTTGATCAAAATTTTCAAAGTTCTTCTTCTACAATTTCTTCTAGCACAACAACATTTGGATTGAGAACTCTGGGTGATCTTGGTATATCATCTTCAATTCTATCATTTCTTCCTCTTTGATCAGGAAATGGACCTCTCATATTTGGGTTTAGTGGAATGAGATTTTCACTTCTATTGAGTCTAGTTATCTCATTTTGCATCTGTCTAATTGTTTTTCTCATTTAAGCAATCTCTATATTTTTTCTTGTTTCTTGGGTAGCTCCAGAACCATTTCTCACATTAGGGGGAACGCCTTGGAGAAATCCTCCCTCAATTGATCAATTTTAAGAACTTCTAGAAGTGGATGGTCCTTGAGGTGATATTGATAGATTGGTCATTTGTCTTTGCACT
>ML797849.1:113079-146981 GCA_009831015.1 Picea engelmannii
ATATTTAATTTCTGCATTGAAAATGATGTTCATTATCCTCATGTTTCAGTTCTGAAATTTATTTTCAGTTCAGAAATTTATTTTCTGTTAAGTTTTTTAGATGCTGAAACACCGCTGTAGCTTATGCTGAAACACCGTTGTAGTATGTGCTGAAACACAGTGCTGAGTATATGCTGAAACACCAGGCTGTAGCATATGCTGATGCTGAAACACCGCTGTGAGCAGATGCTGAAACACCAGGCTGTAGCATATGCTGATGCTGAAACACCACTGTGTGCAGATGCCGAAACACCGCTGTAGCATATGCTGAAATAGTGATGAAACTGAGTTTGGCATTTAAATTCGGTAGAAAATTCAGTGAGACTGAAACTGGGTGGGATTTTGAAAAATTAACAAAAGACAGGTAAAACTCCTTGAGCCATGGTTGGTAATGTATGTTGTTCTCCATGTAAATTGATTGGGATAGTCTTAGCTCTTCTTATTGGGTTTCTTTCTTTTTCATTTATTTCTCTTTTGTCATTAGGAAATACATTTCTTTTTTCTTCTCAACCATCAATGATTACTATATCACTTGTTTCATATCTTGAACTTTGGGAAACTTTGTGAATCACAAGCTTCTTACTTTTACTTCTTGTTAATGGACCCTTGTATGATTTCAACTTTTCTAAGACTTACAATTGTCTTCTTTGTCTCAAGGCTATTGCTCTTTCTTTTTCTTGGGAAAGAACTTCCCAAGTTCTCTCAAGTTCTGTATGACTCCTTGTTGTTGTGATTGTTAGGTCATACAATTGGTGCAAGACACTTCTTTTATATCTTAACAAATTTTGTATGTGGGATTGGTTAGGTTCAGGTAGAGTTATTAATTTTTTATTTATTTACAAAACCAACCTTTTGTTTAGCTACCCATTATGGTCGCCAAAATATTTGATCGAAAAGACTAACCTACGGTGTTTAAGTCAAACTCATGACGATAAACCCCCCTGCATTTTTAAAGAGGTGGTATGTTGAAAGATTAATTAATTAATTAATTGAAATATTAATTATTGCAGGGATTAATTAATTCTCGAAAAATATTGCATCGATTGAAAGATTAATTATTGCAGGGATAATTAATTATCGAAAAAGATTGCACAGACTAATTAATTATCGAAAAAGATTAATTATGGAAAATGATTATTTGTCGAAAGCTTAGATAATGGAAGATTGGTTGTCATTGATGTCAATCCTTGAAGAAAGTTGCATGGTCGAAGTTAAGTGGTAGTAAAAAAAAGATAACAGGTTGCATGTGAGTTTCATGTTGCATGTCAATTTCAAGTCATTAAGAAATTTCTCTTTATAACATAGAGAAGAGTCCATTGCAAATCACTTCTGTGTATTCACCTCTGATAATATAGGCCAAATATCTGAGGCAATGAGTTGAAGATAGAGAAGTCAAGTGAAGTAAGAAGTTTGCAGGAGTTGAGATCATGGAGAGGGGTTTTCATACATGAATTCCTTGAGTATATCGATGAGTTTCGGGAGGAAAAGCATGAACATCCGTGACCTGTAGTGAGGGAAAGTGCATATACCAATGGGCATACAATGCACACAATCGCGGACCTATGTGGAAAATTTGTGGAATATCAGGGATCTAAAAGCTTAGGTCAATGCAAATATGAAGGTATGTCTTCCTGCGTGTGTTAGGGAGTTATTTTGAATATATCAGAAACGATGTCTCAGTAATTCATAAGTTATCGATTTTATGAATTATCTTATGGATTTTTGCATGAGGAATAAATGGTTGCAATCTTGATGAGATTTTGATTTCAGTAGAAGTAATAAAGGTATCGAGAACAACAACAAAAACATGTTATCATTTACAAAAACAAAGGTAGTGACAGGGTTGTCTACAATTATATTTCAGGGTGGTTGGATGGGGCAAGGAAAGGGGCTTGTAGCCTCCTTCCGGTTGGAGTCAGAATATTAGGAAGTTGGATATTCCTTCAAGTTGTAGGCTGTAAACAAGGGGTTGGAGTGGTGCTTCCAATGAATGTACTCTTTGACTAATAAGAAAAGCATTCCGTGGTTTTTTCCCACATTGGGTTTCCACATAAAACTTTGGTGTATTGTGTTTATGTGTTGTTTATGCATTGATTTATGATATTGATGCTATATTGAATGATGATTGAATATAATCGAAGATTTATATTGTGGTTAAGGAAAGAAAAGTAGTAATATTGATTCACCCCCCCTCTCAGTATTCCAACAATTGGTATCAGAGCAGATCCTTCAAGAAGCAGCTAATCACTGGAAGGAGATCATGGAATACGCTAAGATTGGAGCACCAAGGTTTCATGGGAAGAACTATACCTTATGGAATAAAAGGATGAATTTTTTTTTACAGGAATAAGGATTTGATGTTTTAAAAGTAGTAGTATATGGATATACAACACTGACCACTCCCCCAACCGACGGATATGGAAAGAAACTCAACGAAAAACAACTCAAAGGCTAAAGGCACTATTCTAAGAAATCTAGTTGATTCATTATTTTTCAAGTTATGCATTGTGATAGTGCAAAGGATATTTGGGATAAGATCCAAAATATTTATGAAGGATATGCTAAGGTAAAGGGAGATAAACTTCAAATTTTCAAAGCTAAGTTTGAACAATTGAAGATGAAGGAAGATGAAGAAATTGCAACCTACCTTCTATGAGTTGACGAAGTAGTCAACACTGTTAAAGGATTGGGAGTAGAAGTTGATGAATCAACAGTTGTTCAAAAGGTATTAAGGTCTCTTCCTATGATATTTGATTCTAAAATATCAACCCTAGAAGAAATACAAGATCTTGGTACGTTCAACATGGACGAGCTACATGGAATATTTACAGCCTATGAGAGGAGAACCAAACAAGAGAACCCAATCACAAAGGAAGCAACTTTCAAGGCATCCAAGAAGACAAGGAAGAAGCTCAAGAAAAATTCAAAACCAAGTTGCAGTTGTAGTGACGATTCAAAAGAATATGAAGAGATGTCTAACTTCATGAGAAAATTATAGAAAGGAATCAAAAAGTATAAAGGTATGCTTCCATTGAAATGTTTTAATTGTGGTATTATTGGTCATTTTGCTTCTAAATTTCCCCACGAGAATAAAGACAATGTGTTACGAGGAAAATCTCTCTATGGAGAGGAAGTTTCTAAAAGGGAAAAGAAATATCAAAAGGGAAACAAGAGAAGAAACAATAAGAAATTCTTCAAGAAAATTTTCTACTCAAAAGAGAACATTTCCTCATCAGATGAGGAGGATAATGATAGTAATAGTGAATCAGAAAGAACACTCTTCATGGTAGTAGATTATTATTATGAAGAATAAGGTGAATTCAATCTTAGGGAAGAGCTAATCAATGCATTAGAACAACTCCGAAAGGAAATAAAGAAAAACAATTCACTCAAGGAAGACTTAAAAATGAAAGAGGGATCTCAAAATTTCAACTTTGAAGAAATAGAGAAGATAATGAGTCTAAAATATCAAATAGAAGAAGACAAAAGAATTTATTAAATTCTTAGATGTCAGTTAGAAGAAAAAGAGAAGATGATCAAAAGATTGGAAGTAGAAGTAGTCTCTTTAAGGAAAGATCTTCAGAAGAAATATATGCAGTAGAAGAGCACCAGAATATTGGATCAAATCATCAACAATCAAATATCATCAGATGACAGATTCGAACTAGGATACAATTAAGTACATAATGATAAAGGGTCAAAATCCAAGACAACAAAACAATAAGCATGACAAAGAAGCTATGCAGAGATTGTCAAAGATTTTGTCAAGAAGGAAGAATGTGTGCGCCCAATGAAGAAAAATTCAAAAGTAAATAAGACTCAAGAAGACAAATTTAGAAGGAGTGCATCACAGAGAAGAACATATATTCCCAGGTATCAAATATTCTTTTATGGTCATTGTTTTAATTGTGCTAATTTTGGACATAAAGTTGTAAATTGCAAAGCCTATCCCAAGAACATAAGTAACAATGCAGGGTACTTAAATAATAGTTATCCTAGAAGATCTTATGAATCATACAAGAAGAACCAAAACAATTTTGGTTCATTGAGAAATGAAGTAGAATGCTACAAATGCAATAATTTTGGTCACATAGCGAAGAATTGTAGATTGACTAGTCCACCCAGGGAATAAAAGCATAACATTAGTAGTCATATATTAGAACCAAAAGAGATATCGAAAAGAAAGAAGAATCAATGCTCACTTTATCTACAAGCCCAACACAAGAAAAGTGATTGGTATATTGATAGTGGTTGTTCAAAGCTTATGACATGTGACATGAACAATTTTCTAACTCCGAAGAAAGAAAAATATGGATCGGTTTCATTTGGAAATAATCATTCAGCTAAAATCATAGGTAGAGGCACAATTAAGCTTGGAAGCAAAGATGAAATGACAAAAAATGTTCTACTGGTTGAAGATATGATGCACAATCTGTTGAGTGTAAGTCAAATGTGTGATAAAGGACACACACTTCAGTTCTACTAATAGAAATGTGAAATAAGGAAAGAAGGATTAGGAAGGTTAGTAGCAACAACTATAAGGACTCTGAACAACATATATATTTTGAATGAAATTGGAAAGGAGAGTTGTTGTTTAGGAAATGAAAGTGAAATTTTTCTCTAGCACAGAAGAATGGGTCACATGAACTTTCACAATCTTGTCAAAATCATCAGAAAGGAAGCAGCAAGAGAAATGCCTAAAATCTCAAAGCCAACAAATACTCTATGTAAGCATTGTCTACAGGTAAAATAGACCAATACCAAGTTCAAATCAAAGGAGTACTCAACAATAAAACCATTGGAGATTGTACATACCGATCTCTGTGGACCAACAAGGACAAAGGGATTAAATGGTGAACAATACTTCATGCTATTGATTGATGACTACAAAAGAATGATTGTAGTTTTATTTCTTAAGAAGAAGTCAGAGGCATTTGAGCACTTCAAGATATACAAAGAGATGATTGACACAGAGATAGACTTGAAAATCAAGTGTTTGAGATCAGAAAATGGAGGAGAGTTCACTTAAAAGGAATTCATGGACTTTTGTAGTGAACATGGGATAGCGAGACAGTTCTCAGCAACTAAGACACCACAACAAAATGGATTCGCTGAAAGAAAGAACAAGATAGTACATGAGATGTCCATAACAATGTTGAAAGATTCCAATTTAGGTGATATCTTTTGGGCATAGGAAGTACATACAACATCTCATATCATGAATAGAGGAATTCTCATAAGTAACAACGATAAGACTCCCTACGAGCTATGGAAAGGAAGACCAGAAAATGTGAATCATTTTAGAGTGTTTGTAAGTAAGTGATACATCAAAAGAGAAGATGGGAGGATTGGAAAGTTTGAATCCCGAGTTGACAAAGGAATATTTTTCGAGTACTCAAGAAAAAGAAAGGAATACAAGTATTTCAATTTGAGACTCAATAAAATAGTGGAAAGTATCAATGTAAATATTTACGAGACGAGTGTATGAAAGCTCAAAGAAGAAAGAAGAGACTCAGTAGAGCAGGAAGGAGAAGAGGAATTGAAAGAAGAAGAAAAATCGAAAGAAGAGGAAGAACAACCAAAAGCAGAGAAAAAGGAAGATGACCAAAAAAATCTTCAGATATCTCCCAAAACTCCCAACAGGTGAATACAGAAAAATCATCCACCAGAACAGATCATTGGGAATATGGATACAAGAGTTGAAACTCAGAGAAAATTATGCTCACTAGAACAAAGGCATCTAACATTGTTATCCACAGTTGAACCCAATAGTTTTGAATAAGAGAACACATATGAACACTAGATCAAAGCTATGGAAGAAGAACTGGGTCATATAAAGAAGAATGAACATGGGAACTTGTTCCAAGGCCTAAAGATAAGAACATGATTGGTACTAAATGGGTATACAAAAATAAGATGAATGAGGATGGACAAGTAACCAGGAATAAAGAAAGGTTAGTATGCAAGGGATATGCTCAGGTTGAAGGAATAGATTTTGAAGAAACTTTTTCCCTAGTTGCCAGAATGGAAGCAGTTAGATTGATCTTGGCTTATGCATGTTCGAAGGGAATCAAAGTATATCATATGGATGTAAAATCAACCTTCCTAAATGGAGAACTAGAAGAAGAAGTATTCATCGAACAACTAGAAGGATTTATACTATCAGAAAGGGAAGATTATGTTTTCATATTGAAGAAGGCACTATATGGACTCAAACAATCCTTTAGAGCATGGTATTCAATATTAGACAAGTATCTACAACATCAAGGGTTCAGGAGAGACAATGCAGACAACGATATCTAAATAAAGGTAAATCAAAATAATTTGTTGATAATTGAATTTTATGTTGATGACATTATTTTTGGCGGTAATGATGATAGGATGATTCATAAATTTGATAAAGACATGAAAAATGAATTCGAAATGTCATTACTTGGTGAGCTGTCTTTCTTTTTGGGACTCCATATCTCAACTATATATAGGTATTTTCATCTCCCAAACCAAGTATATCAAATAAATGTTGAAGAAATTTGGAATGGTAGATTGCAAGCTCGTAAGTATTCCCATGAAAACTAAGCAAAGATGATATATCCAAAGAGATAGATCGTAGGATCTACATATCGATGATTGACACTTTAATCTATGTGACAACTTCCATATCGGATGTGATGCAGGCAGTTGGATAGGTGGCTCAGTTTCAAGCAACACTAAAGAAATCACATGTTATGGAAGTGAAGAGGATATTCATATATCTAAAAGGTACATAAGAGTTTGGATTGTGGTATCCAAAAGGGAATGATCTATCTCTTACTTCCTACATAGATGCAGATTGTGCAGGTAGCATTGATGATAGAAAAAGTACAAGTGGAGTAGATTTCTACTTGGGTGATTGTTTGGTATCTTGGTTGAGGAAGAAACAGTCTTCAAAATCATTGTCCACAACATAAGCATAGTATATTGCATCAACAACGTGTTGTACACATGTTCTCTGGATGAAGAAAACTTTGCAGGATATAAAGGTGGAATATGATGAGCCTATTCTAATATTCTGTGATAATACCAGTGCTATAAGTATCTCTAAGAATCTGGTGATGCATTCCATGATGAAACACATTCTGATCAAGTTTCACTTTCTACAAGAACAGGTTACAGATAAGAACACCAAGGTAGAGTATGTTGGTACAAAAGAGCAGATTCCATATATCTTCACCCAACCTCTTCCAAGGGAGACTTTTGAGTATCTTCGAAAAAAACTTGGAGTATTTTTAGCCCCACAATGAATTATTTTTGAAAGAATTGAATTCTGTTCTAATTATTTTCATCAAATATGTACATGAGGAAGCACCATGAATAGAAACATAATAGAGATCAGAGGCTTATTGACAGGGGGAACAACCCCAAGGAGAAGTCATCATTTTCCATTGATGTTAAAGGGGGAGAGAAAAACAAAGGCATGGAAGAGAAGGGGCATGAAGGCAGGGGGATCCAACACATGAAGACAGGGGGATTCAACATGAGAATGAGTGTAGCCATCAATGCCAAAGGGGGAGATTGTTGAAAGATTAATTAATTAATTGAAATATTAATTATTGCAGGGATTAATTAATTATTGAAAAAGATTGCATAGATTGAAAGATTAATTAATTAATTAAAAGATTAATTATTAGAGGGATTAATTAATTATCGAAAAAGATTGCATGGATCAATTTATTATAAAAAAATATTAATTATGGAAAAATACTATTTGTTGAAAGTTTAGATAATGGAAGATTGGTTGTTGTTGGTTGTGGAGCCTGATTACCTTCCTAATTTAGAGGTATTTGTTTTCATCCGTGTTTATACCCCATGAAGAATTTACATCTTGGAATATTGTACACCCCTCGGCTCGGGGGAGTGCAGGGGGGCTTGCCCCCCTTGCGGGGTACAGGGAGTCTATCCCCCCGGTCGGGGGGTATGGGGGAAAGCAAGCCCCCGACAGGGGTTTGAGGGACAACATTCCCCAATGGGGGTTCGAGGGTGAATCCCCCAAAGGAGAACTTTCCTTGTAAATGTATATTGCAATTTCAGAGTAAATATGGACCGTTCATTATAAGGTCGCAGATCTGACGATAGAAGTTATGTTAGGGTTTTTTTTCCCTAGAAGGAAATCCTCTTTTATGAGGGAAACATATTGCGGCTATTTATTATTGTGAATATTGTATTATGAGTAAGGATACTATGAGAGAAAGAAGAGAAAGTTACAGTGTGTGTGTTGTAGGTTGTATCCCTTCATTTGTTGGATAATAATAAAGGAAGGACCTAGAAATTTCTCTGGTGGATGTAGCCCACACTGGGTGAACCACATATATCTGTGTGTCTATTGTCTTGTGTATATTTTGTGTTTTATTTCCTCATTTGTTTTATTTTATTTCTCCACGATCCTATTTTTATAACAAATGGCATCAAAGCTAAAAGTAACTCACAGGAAAAGTGGGTTCCTGGTTCGAGTGGGAGCAATGGAGAAAGATGGAAAATTTAGGGTCAAGAAATTTAACGGCCAAAACTACTAGTTATGGATGATGCAGATGGAATATTATTTATATTAGAAGAATTTGTTCATACCATTGGGTGGAATAACAAAGAAGCTGACGACCATGAAGGACGAAGAATGGAAGGTTCTTGATAGAAAGGCACTAGGAACGATACAATTGAGCCTGGTAGCGTCGGTGGCTTTCAATATTTAGAAAGAAAAGACAACGAAGGAGTTGATGGATACATTGGATAAACTATATGAAAAACCATCAACATCAAATAAGGTATTTCTAATGAATATATTATTTAATATGAAGATGTCAGAAGGTGGGTCTATTGCAGATCATTTAAATGAATTTAATACGGTTACTAATCAACTAAGTTCTGTAAAAGTGGACTTTGATGATGAGGTCGAGGCTCTTATAATATTGTGCTCATTACCAGAAGGATGGAATGGCTTGGTCATGGTTGTAAGTAACTCTGTCTCTAGTTAAACCAATTTAATATTTGATGATGTTGTTGGTGTTATCCTTAGCGAGGAAATGCGATAGAAAAGCATTGGTGAGACATCAAGTAATGCATTAAACATAGAGAACAGGGGAAGACAAAAGGATATATGAAAGGGCTCAAGGAACCGCGGGAATTCTAGGAAGGGAAGATCCAAATCCAGACTAGGAAAGATAGAGTGTTGGAGTTGTGGGAAGAAAGGACATCTAAAGAAAGATTGCATAGCTCCAAAGAAACAAAGAGATGGACAACAGGAGAAAAATCAGGAAGCAAATGTAACAGGTGATGTGTTACAATATGCTTTGATTCTTTCTATAGATAATATTTTTGAGTCTTGGGTAGTAGATTCAGGGGCTTCATTTCATGCCACACCCCATAAGAAACATTTTCTATATTATGTTCAAGGTGATTTTGGACAGGTTCATTTGGGTGATGATGCACCATGCAAAATTGTTGGAATGGGAAAGGTAAAAATAAAGCAAAGGAATGGAAACCAATGGTTTTTGAAAGAGGTAATACATGTTCCATATCTAACGAAAAATATAATTTCAACAGGGTAGTTGGAAAGTGAAGGTTGTATATCCATATTTACGGATAAGGTGTGGAAGGTCACCAAAGGATCATCGGTGATAGCAAAAGGAGAGAAGGTAGGTACATTGTATTTATGTACTGGTAATACTGACTCTTATATCTCTTTAGCTTCTAGAGGAGTGGATACATCACTATGGAATCATAGGCTTGGACATATGAGTGAGAAGGGGATGCAAATACTTCACAAAAGAAATTTTTTGCCAGATCTTAAACAAATTGATTTGGATTTCTGTGAGAATTGTATTTATGGAAACCATAAGAGAGTCAAATTTATCAGAGTTGGAAAAGAAAATAAGAGTGAAAGGTTAGATCTTGTGCATACAGATGTATGGGGACCATCTCAGGTATCATCTCTTGGTGGCTCTTGTTATTATGTTACTTTTATTGATGATGCAACTAGAAAAACTTGGGTTTATTGCATTCGACAAAAATATGATGTTTTTGATACTTTTAAGAAATGGAAAGCTTTGGTTGAGAATGAGACAGGAAAAAGGTTGAAGTGTCTCAAATCAGACAATGGTGGTGAATATTGCAGAAAGGAGTTTGATGATTACTGTTCATACCATGGGATTCGTAGAGAGAAGACAGTTCCAGTAACACCACACAAAAATGGTGTGTCAGAAAGGATGAATAGGACAATCATGGAGTGTGCAAGGAGTATGATATTGCATGTTGGCTTTCCCTTACATTTATGGGCAGATGATGTAGATAATGTTGTTTACTTAATAAATAGAGGACCTTCAAGCTCTTTGGATGGTATAATTCTAGAGGAGGCATGGACAAGTAAAAAGGTAAAATATTATTTTTTGAAGACTTTCGGTTGTGAAGCATTTGTCCATATTGATAAACAAAATAGAATAAAGCTTGAGGAAAAAATCCAAGAAGTGTACCTTTATTGGATACGGTGTTAATGATTTTGGTTATAGCTTATGGGATTATGAAAATCATAAAATCATTAGAAGTAGAGATGGCATATGCAATGAGAAGGTCATGTATGAATTTCAGTTGTAGGGAAAGAAATAGGAAAAAGAAAAACCAGAATACACAGTTCTTGATGAGATCACTGAAAACGAAATTCCAAAGGTAACATAAAATCAAAATGTACAACAACATGAGATACATGTACCTAAAACTCATGCATGTGTTGTTAGAATATCTATCGGGTTAAGTAGACCCCTTGAATGATACTCTCCTTCATTGTATTATTTATTGTCGACTAATTCTGGTGAACCAGAATGTTATGAAGATGCAATCTAGGTAGACACTAAAAAGAAGTGGGAGTAAGGAATGAAAGAGGAAATGGATTCCCTGGTAAATAACTAGACTTGGGATTTAGTTCAGTTGCTTGTAGAAAAAAGAGAATTACATAATAAATGAGTTTACAAGTTGAAGGAAGAAGATGGAGGCAAAAAGAGGTACAAGGCTAGATTTTTTTTAAAGGGGTTTGCACAAAAGAAAGGTATAGATTTTGATGAAATATTTTCTCCTATTGTTAAAATGACTTCAATTAGGACTATTTTAAGTCTTGTGGCAGTAGAATATTTACATCTTGAACAATTAGATGTAAAAACAACTTTTTCTCCATTGGGATTTGGAGGAAGAGATTTATATGCAACAACCACAGGGGTATGAGGTCAAAGGGAAGGAAAATTTAGTATGCAAGTTGAAGAAGAGCTTGTGTTTATTTTAAAAAGCTAGAAAATGGAAGCTATATTATCTTGCTATTGTATGTAGATGACATGCTTGTTGTAGGGTCTAATATGCATGATATAAATGTGCTCAAGAAGAAATTAACTAATTCATTTACGATGAAGGATTTGTATGTTGCAAAGAAAATCCTTGGTATGAGAATATCAAGAGATAGAAAAAATCGCAAATTGACATTATCTTAGGGTGCATACATAGAGAAGGTGTTGGAGAGGTTTAGAATGAAAAATGAAAAACCAGTTAGTACACCTTTGGCCAGCCATTTTAAATTAACTAAGGAAATGTGTCCCAAGACATAGGAGGAGATAAAATACATGTCCATGGTCCCTTATTCATCAACAATTGACAACTTGATGTATGCAATGGTTTGTACAAGACCATATATTGCACATGCAGTGGGAGTTGTGAGTAGGCATATGAACAATATAGGTAAAGAACATCGGGAGGCAGTAAAGTGGATTCTCAGGTATTTGAGAGCTACTACTACTCATGCATTGTTTTTTGGAGGTTCAGACATTGTTCTACAGGGATATGTTGATTCATATATGGCAGGTGATAAAGATAGCATGAGGAGCACCACAGAGTATGTTTTTAAAATAGGTGGAACAACATTAAGTTGGATTTTAAAACTGCAAAAGGTTGTTTCACTTTCAACAACAAAAGCAGAGTATGTTGTTGCTACAGAGGCTAGTAAAGAAATTATTTGGTTACAGAGGTTTATGGAGGAATTGGGAAAGAAGAAGGAGAATAACAGGTTGTACCATGACAATGAGAGTGCCATTCATATTTCAAATAACTCAGACTTCCATTCAAATACTAATCATATACAACCCAGGTACCATTTCAAACGATCCATCTTGAAAAATGGAAATTTGAAGTTGGAAAAGATACACACTAGCCATAATCCTGCAGAAATGTTAACTAAGGGAGTAACCAGGGAGAAACTAAGTTCTTGCTCAGTTTCAGTTGGTATTCAAGCATGAAGATGAAGATGAGAAATTTTCCAGGTCCAAGAAGGATCATAGTCCAACAAATACAACAAAGGTGGAGTGTTTTAGATCAGTCTCCAAGTGGGAGATTGTTGGTTGTGGAGCCTGATTACCTTCCTGATTCAGAGGTATTTGTTTTCAGCCATGTTTATACCCCATGAAGACTTTACACTCTCGAAGAATGTACACCCATCGACGTGGGGGAGTGCAGGGGGGATTTCCCCCCCTACGGGGTCTGGGGGGATATCCCCGTGACTAGTGGGGTCTGAAGGCAAGCAGGTTCCTGACAGGGGTTCAGGGGACAATGTTCCCTGATGGGGGTTCGAGGGTGAATCCCCCAAAGTAAAAATTTCCTTGTCAATTTATATTGTAATTTTGGAGTAAATCTAGACCGTTCATTATAAGGTCACAGATCTGACGGTAGAAGTTATGTTATGTTTTTTTCCCTAGAAGGAAACCCTCTTTTATGAGGGAAATGTATTGCGGCTATGTATTATTGCGAATATTGTATCCTGAGTGAGGATACTGTGAGAGAAAGAAGAGGAAGTTACAATGGGTGTGTTGTAGGTTGTATCCCTTCATTTGTTGGATAATAATAAAGGAAGGAACTAGAAATTTCTTTGGTGGACATAGCCCACACTAGGTGAACCACGTATATATGTGTCTCTATTGTATTGTGTATCTTTTGTGTTTTATTTTATTCCTCTGTGATCCTGTTTTTATCATAGTTTTCATTGATGTCAACCCTTGAATAAAGTTGCATGGTCGAAGTTAAGTGGAAGTAAACAGAATATAACATGTTGCATGGAAGTTGCATGTCATTAATAAATTTCTCTTTATAACACAAAGACGAGTCCATTCCAAATCACTTATTTGTATTCACCTCTGAGAATACATGCTGGAGATTTGAGGCAGTGAGTCGAAGGCAAAGAATTCAAGTGAATTAAGAAGTCAAGTGAATTAGTCTTGCGTATGTCCACAAGTTTCAGGAGGAAAAGTGTGGAAATCCGTGACCTATAGTGAGGGAAAGCATGGATACACATAGGCATATAGTGCACATAGTCATGAACCTATGAGTAAAAGTTGTGGAAGATCAGAGATCTAAAAGCTCAGGTCAGCTACAGTCTGAAGGTATGTCTCGCTGTGTGTGTCAGGGAGTTATTTTGAATATATCATATATATGTATGTCTCAGTGATTCATAAGTTGTCGATTTGAAGAATTATCTTGTGTATTTTGGCATGAGGAATAAGTGGTTGTAGTCTTGATGAGATTTTGATTTCATCAGAAGCAATTGAGGTATCGAGAAAAAAAACAACAACATGTTATCATTTACAACAACAAAGGTAGTGACAAGGTTGTCTAAAGTTATATTTCAGGGCGATTGGACGAGGCAAGGAAAGGGGGTTGTAGCCTCCTTCCAGTTGGAGTAAAAAAATTAGGGAGTTGGAGATTCCTCCAGGTTGCAGCCTACAAATAGGGGGTTGGAGCCTCCTTCCAGTTGTATATGGAGAAATAGGAAGTTGGTGCTTCCAATTAATGTACTCTTTGACTAATAAGAAAAGAATTATGTGGTTTTTTCCCGCATTGGGTTTCCACGTAAAACTTCGGTGTGTTGTGTTTATGTGTGGTTTATGCATTGATTTATGATATTGATGATACATTGAATGTTGATTGAATATCATTGAAGATTTATATTGTGGTTAAAGAAAGAAAAGTACTAATACTGATTCACCCCCCGCTCTCAGTATTCCAACAGTGGTACTCCTCTATTTTAAATAATGTGCAAGAACATAAAATGCCTAAGAGAGAACGAGGAATTATTCTTGAAATAAATATTCACATGAAAATAATACCTGAGAACGACTAGGTATCATACATAAAGTAAATATTTACACTAGTTTACAAGATTTGTAAACCAAAGTAGTATGCATTATCACATGACAACATTTCCATCACGACATTCATAAAAGTAGAACAAAATATTCAACAAAGGGAAAGGAAACTATGGACCACATATAACATAGTAATATAAATGATAATTCTATTAAATTCAACAAATATTTTGATAGACACACATTTTAAATCTCGTGCTTAAAATTAAAGTCCCGAGAAATAAAAAAAATGTTATGCCCTAAACTAGTTCTCCGAGAACCTACAAAATAATAGATGTCTTAAATAAATAAGCAGTAATGTCTGGGGTTACAAATAAATTAAATTGTGTTTGTCCTTTAAAGAGGACTGGGATAGGGTTCTTGTGGACCTTAAAATTAAAGAGAGACCTGGAAGAATAAGAAAACAACCCAGGGTCAGCCTCAAGTTTCATAGGTTGCTAGGAACAAAAATGCAAAATGACAATTGATTGAACAATAAAAAATGATGAGGGAAAGAATAAGGTTTCTACTTGAGTTACTGTGATGGAAATTTTTGAACCATTCATTTGCTTGTTGAGGCGTACTTTGTAGATGGTTTTTATTGTGATGGAGGTGGCATAACTGATGTAACCATTTCATGCTAATTTGTCTCAGTTATCTTAACCAATCATTTCTTTAACCATTCTTCTATATACTCCCTCATCATAGAAATCATTATTTCGTGCTTGGTATTTATTTCAAATAATCATTCTCCATTTCTATTAAATCAATGCTTAATTGGTACAATGTGTCCTCAATATCATCATTCTTTTTTATGTATCAAACAAGCCACCTCTCTACTTCTTATTTAGAGAATTCAACTGAGTCACTAAACTCACTTTCCCATGCAAATGTTAATGCTTCTAGTTGTTCCAATAGTTTCTCCTTAGACATAAGCATGGTATCAATCAATAAATTAGGGCCATTTGATTCTTTAGTAAACTCAACAAGTTTTAGAAATATGTCATGATCTTAGTTTTAACAAAATCCAACTCAGATAACAATTCTCTTAAACATTTAATCCTTTTAAGCCAACAAGCGTTAATTTGTTTCATTTGAATACTGGAGGAAAGGTTTTTCTCTCTTTTATGGGTGTTTATCAAGCTTGAAACTCTTGTTGCAAACGTCCCCATGACTTCTTTGTAAAAGCCTTCATCATTTTCTAAGTATTTTTTGAGATATTCCCTAAAGTGCATAATCCTTGTTGAAAAAACTAGTTGAACTCTGTGCTAACTCCCAGATTTCAAGGATTAGTTCTATTCTCTTCTAGATACCATTTCCAATGTATTTTCTTATGACCTAAAATAAAGTAGATGAACCCCTCAATTTGGAACTGCTTTCAGGGGCATCTTCAAGGGTAAGTGTTGGCTGAATTATAGTTAAAGGTTTAACAAATAATGGTTTTGGAATTAGAGATTTCTCCAATTCCTTTACTCTTTCCTTTAAAAATGAATGTTCTTTATAAATATGGAAAATGGATTCTTTTAGTGCTTCTCCGGTTTCCTAATGAAATTGCACTATTTTCGAGGGTGCAACCCCCTAAAAATTGATTTATGATTTCCATTTTTCAAAAACTTTCTTATTTTTCATATTAACGTTTTTTATTATAAATTTCTTAGAATTTCTATGGTTGGTTGTGTGGTGTAGTGTAACATATTCTTCTTCAAATATTTTCATCTCTTGGGTAGCCAGACCCTTAATAATTTCTCTAGTTTCCATCAACCTTTTCTCTAACCAACTCGGTTCTTATATCACTTCATCTACATCCATAGCTCAGGGAATTTCCTCAATTTCAGGTACATCTAGTCCCATTTTTTGAATTTATCTCTTTAATTTAATGGAAGTGTGTACAACATGAGATTTTTCCAAATTTTTCTTTGTAGGGTCTTTATCACCACCATCATCTGAATTTTCGATAGTTGTTCTTCTTGGTTCTAGACCACTACTTCTAGGTTTTGTTTTTGCAGGAGTACCTCTCTGTGAAATATTGGGTGAGTTAGGGTTCTTTCTTGTTTCCTCTCTTCCCTTTCATCTGTAGGACTCATTAGTACTTGCCAACTCTTCAATATCGTTTAGGGCTTCTTCAATAGAGGCCTCATGAGATTTTGTTTATCTACTCTTCCTTCCTCAAACTTTTCAAACTTACAAAAATATGAAGAGTATCTAGCCATGGATATACGTGCAAAAAATAAATTTTTAGCGTCAAAACCCTTGATTCATTGATCTTCCTTTAAACCAAGTTGATCCAATTGACCTGCAAATTCATCCAAATGGGAAACATGATTGAAAAATATTTCCACATCCCTCCATGGCAATGTGATGTATTGTTTCTTTCTTTTTTCATTAAAGAAGTGTGCCCAATATTTATATTGTTTGCACACCTTGATGACAAAGAGACTATCAGACACATAAAAGGGGAGCAAGAAGGGTTTAGTTTCGAAATCGAATAGTCTTAGAAAACTGAAATCCTCTAAAGTCTCAAAAATTCCTTTCTCGACGAGAAAGGAGGAAGCCTCTAGTGACAGTCTCGATGTAGTAGGACCACAAATTAATTTTTTGAGAGCAGATGTAAAACCATTTTGGACCACATATAAATTGTATTGGGATTTATGTCTCCATAAAGCCAGATACGAGATAGAAGTTGGTTCCACCTTGAAATAAACACTCCTTTCCCTAGGAAAGTCTTCGAATATGTGACAATAGGCTATAACATAGACCAAATAAGAATTCATATAAAATTTCTCATTTTTTCTTAAACCACCCAGTTGAAACGCTATCTCATTTGAAATGATTGTGGCCTAGTTAATCAACGTCTTCATGAACATCAAAGTGAAGAATATAAACAATGTATTTTAGCACAAAGGTCGTGGAATATATTCCAATGATCCAAGAACTCTTTGTATGGGTATTTTGAAGAACTTACATCAACCTGAGCAAAATTTCTATCAACTCTCGAGCTGACAAGATAGTTCTCAAGGAGCTCTTCTTTTCCTTGGTGTTCCTTGAGAAATTTGTCTGCTTCCTCATTCTTAAACTGCATGGTGGGGTTTTGGAGTCATAAAATTGTCCTAAACACTAAGGGAGTCAAGGACATTGACGTCCTCCCCTGGACTTGGATAATTCTTATTTCAATGTTGAACTTATCTATGCACTAGAGAAATAGTTCTTTAAAATCTATCACCTTAGGCACACAACCGACCAATTCTATGTCTGAATTCCAAACTTGGTTTGTTTATTTTTATGTGGGGGAAAGAGCCATATACCACTTATAATCTTTCGACCACTAGAACTAATAATCTTCTCGTTGAAGAGTGTTAAGTGTGTCCCCAAAATACAAGTCCTTTCTTCTACTTGACATATCTTTACATTGATTTCTCTTTATGAATAGGTGGTTATCTTATCAATACTTCACAAAAGGCAGTGGTATTTGAAGTTTAACAGGTTTATGACAGAACAAGGTTATAGTAGATGTCATTCTGATCACTGTGTTTATTTTAAAAAGCTAGAAAATGGAAGCTATATTATCTTGCTATTGTATGTAGATGACATGCTTGTTGTAGGGTCTAATATGCATGATATAAATGTTCTCAAGAAGAAATTAACTAATTCTTTTGCGATGAAGGATTTGGGTGCTGCAAAGAAAATCCTTGGTATGAGAATAACAAGAGATAGGAAAAATTGCAAATTGACATTGTCTCAGGGTGTGTACATTTGGCCATCCATTTCAAATTAACTAAGGAAACGTGTCCCAAGACACAGGAGGAGATAAAATACATGTCCATGGTCCCTTATTCATCAGCAGTTGGCAGATTGATGTATGCGATGGTTTGCACAAGACTAGATATTGCACATGTAGTGGGAGTTGTGAGAAGGTATATGAACAATCCAAGTAAATAACATTGGGAGGAAGTAAAGTGGATTCTCAGGTATGTGAGAAGTATTGCTACTCATGCATTATTTTTTGGAGGTTCAAACATTGTTCTACAGGGATATGTTGATTAAGATATGGTAGGTGATAAATATAGTAGGAGGAGCATCACATGGTATGTTTTTACTATAGGTGGAAGAGAAATAAGTTGGATTTCGAAACTGCAAAAGGTTGTTTCACTTTCAACAACAGAAGTAGAGTATGTTGCTGCTACAGAGGCTAGTAAAGAAATGATTGGGTTACACAGGTTTATGGAGGAATTGAGAAATAAGCAGAAGAATAACATGTTGTATTGTGATAGTGAGAGTTCTATTCATATTGCAAATAACTCAAATTCCATTCAAAGACTAAGCATATACAACTCAAGTACCATTTCATACAATCCGTCTTGGAAAATGGAATTTTGAAGTTGGAAAAGATACACACTAGCCAAAATCCTACAGACATGCTAAGGGAGTAACTAGGGAGAAACTTTGTTCCTGCTCAATTTCAGTTGGTCTTTAAGCATGAAGATGGCGATGAGAAATTTTCCAGGTCCAAGAAATATCATATTCCAACAGATACAATAGTGGTGGAATTATTTAGATCAGTCTCCAAGTGGGATATTGTTGGTTGTGGAGCCTGATTACCTTCCTGATTCAGAGGTATTTGTTTTCAACCATGTTTATACCCCATGAAGACTTTACACTCTGGAAGAATGTACACCCCTCGACGTGTGGGAGTGTAGGGGGGATTTCCCCCCATGTGGGTTCCAGGGGGGACTATCCCCCCGGATGGGGGGGTCAAGGGGCAAGCAGGCCCCCGATGAGGGTTCAGGGGACAACGTTCCCCAGTGGGGGTTCGAGGGTGAAGCCCCTGAAGGAAAAATTTCCTTGTAAATGTATATTGTAATTTCAGAGTAAATCTAGACTGTTCATTATAAGGTCACAGATCTGACGGTAGAAGTTATGTTAGGGTTTTTTTTCCCTCGAAGGAAACCCTCTTTTATGAGGGAAATGTATTCCGTCTATGTATTATTGTGAATATTGTATTCTGAGTGAGGAGATTGTGAGAGAAAGAAGAGGAAGTTACATCAAGTGTGTTGTAGGTTGTATCCCTTCATTTGTTGGATAATAATAAAGGAAGGACCTAGAAATTTCTCTGGTGGACGTAGCCCACACTGGGTGAACCAAGTATATATGTTTTATTTATGTGTTTTATTTCTACATTTGTTTTATTTTATTGCTCTGTGATCCTATTTTTATAACAATTGTCATTGATGTCAACCCTTGAATAAAGTTTCATGGTCAAAGTTAAGTGGAAGTAAACAGAAGATAGTATGTTGCATGTGAGTTGCATGTTGCATGGAAGTTGCATGTCATTAAGAAATTTGTCTTTATAACACAAAGAAGAGTCCATTGCATATCACTTATTTGTATTCACCTCTGAGAATACGGGCTGGAGATTTGAGGTAGTGAGTCGAAGACAGAGAAGTCAAGTGAATTAAGAAGTTTGGAGGAGTCGAGAGCATGGAGAAGGGGTTTCATACAGAAATTCCTTGAGTATATCCACGAGCTTCAGGAGGAAAAGTGTAGACATCTGCAACCTACAGTGAGGGACACTGTGGATACCCATAGGCATATAGTGAACACAGTCACGAGCCTATGAGTAAAAGTTGTGGAAGATGAAGGATCTAAAAGCTCAGGTCAGACACAATTTGAAGGTATGTCTCCCTGCGCGTGTCAGAGAGTTATTTTGAATATATCAGAAATATGTATGTCTCAGTAATTCATAAGTTGTCGATTTGAAGAATTCTCTTGTGGATTTTGGCATGAGGAATAAGTGGTTGTAGTCTTGATGATATTTTGATTTCATTAGAAGAAATCGATTTATCGAGAACAAAAAAAACAACATGTTATCAGTTACAACAAAAAAGGTAGTAACAGGGTTCTCTAAAGTTATATTTCAGGGCGGTTGGATGGGGAAAGGAAAGGGAGTTGTAGCCTCCTTCCAGTTGGAGTCGAAAAATTAGGTAGTTGGAGCTTCCTTCAGGTTGCAGCCTGTAAATAGGGGGTTGGATCCTCCTTCCAGTTGTAGTTGGATAAATAAGAATTTGTTCCTTCCAATTAATATACTCTTTGACAAATAAGAAAAGAATTATGTGGTTTTTTCTCGCATTGGGTTTCCACGTAAAACTTCAGTGTGTTGTGTTTATGTGTTGTTTATGCATTGATTTATGATATTGATGCTATAATGAATGATGATTGAATATCATTGAATATTTATATTGTGGTTAAAGAAAGAAAAGTATGAATACTGATTCACCCCCCCTCTCAGTATTCCAATAGTGGTACTCCTCTATTTTAAATAATGTGCAAGAACATAAAATGCCTAAGAGAGAACGATGAATTATTCTTGAAATAAATATTCACATGCAAATAATACCTGAGAAAGACCAGGTATCGTACATAAAGTAAATATTTACACTAGTTTACAATATTTGTAAACCAAAAGAGTATGCATTATCACATGACAACATTTCCATCACGACATTCATCAAAGTAGAACAAAATATTCAGCAAAGGGAAATGAAACTATGGACCACATATAACAGAGAAATATAAATGATCATTCTGTTAAATTCAACAAATATTTTGATAGACACACATTTGAAATCTCGTGCTTAAAATTAAAGTCCCGAGAAATCAATAATGTTATTTTCTAAACTAGTTCTTTGGGAACCCCAAAAATAATAGATGTCTTAAATAAATAAGCAATAAGTCTCGGGTTACAAATAAAATAAACTATGTTTTTCCTTTAAAGATGACTGGGATGGGGTTCCTGTGGACCATAAAATGAAAGAGAGACCTGTGAGACAAAGGAAACAACCTAGGGCCAACCTCAAGTTTCATAGGTTGCTAGGAACAAAAAATGCAAAATGACAATTGATTGAAGAATACAAAATGATGAGGGAAAGAATAAGGTTTATACTTGAATTACTATGATGGAAATTTTTGAACCATTCATTTGTTTGCTGAGGCATCCTTTGCATATGGTTTTTATTGTGATGGAGGTGGAATAACTTATGTAACCGTTTCATGCTAATTTGTCTCAATTATCTTAACTAATGCTTTCTTTAACCATTCTTCTATATACTCCCTCATCATAGAAACAAATATTTCATGCTTGGTATTTATTTCAAATAATCATTCTCCATTTCTCTTAAATCAATGCTTAATTGGTACAATGTGTCCTCAATATCATCATTCTTGTTTATGTATCAAACAAGCCACCTCTATACTTCTTCTTTAGAGAATTCAACTGAGTCACTAAACTCACTTTCCCATGCAACTTTTGATGCTTCTAGTTGTTCCAATAGTTTCTCCTTAGACATAATCATGGTATCAATCAATAAATTAGGGCCATTTGACTCTTTAGTAACCTCAACAAGTTTTAGAAATATGTCGTTCTCTTAGTTTTCACAAAATCCAACTCAGATAACAATTCTCTTAAACATTTAATCCTTTTAAGCCAACAAGCATTAATTTGCTTCATTTGAATACTGGAGGAAAGGTTTTGTTATCTTCTATGGGTGTTTCTCAAGATTGAAACTCTTGCTGCAAACGTCCCCACGACTTCTTTGTAAAAACCTTCATCATTTTCTAAATATTTTTGGAGATATTCCCTAAAGTGCATAATCCTTGTTGAAAAAACCGGTTGAACTTTGTGCTAACTCCCATATTTCAAGGATTAGTTCTATTCTATTCTAGATACCATCTCCAACGTATTTTCTTATGATCGAAAATAAACTAGATGAACCCCTCAATTTGAAACTTCTTTCAGGGACATATTCAAGGGTAAGTGTTGGTTGAATTGCAGTTAAAGGTTTAACAAATAATGGTTTTGGAATTAGAGCTTTCTCCAATTCCTTTATTCTTTCCTTTAAAAATGAATGTTCTTTATCGATATGGAAAATGGATTCTTTTAGTGCTTCCCCGGTTTCCTAATGAAATTGCACTATTTTCGAGGGTGCAACCCCCTGAAAATCGATTTCTGATTTCCATTTTTCAGAAACTTTCTTATTTTTCATATTAATTTTTTATTTATTAATAATTTATTAGAATTTCTATGGTAGGCTATGTGGTGTAGTGTAACATATTATTCTTCAAATATTTTCATCTCTTGGGTAGCCAGATCCTTAATAATTTCTCTAGTTTCCATCAACCTTTGCTCTGACCAATTGGGTTCTTATATCACTTCGTCGACATCCATAGCTCAGGGAATTTCCTCAATTTCAGGTACATCTAGTCCCATTTTTTGAATTTATCTCTTTCTTTTAATGGAAGTGTGTACAACATGAGATTTTTCCAAAATTTTCTTTGTAGGGTCTTTATCACCACCATCATCTGAATTCTCGACAGTTGTTCTTCTTGGTTCTAGACCACTACTTCTAGGTTTTGTTTTTGAAGGAGTACCTCTCTGTGAAACACTAGGTGAATTAGAGTTCTTTCTTGTTGCCTCTCTTCCCTTTCATCTGTAGCACTCATTAGTACTTGCCATCTCTTCAACATCATTTAGGGCTTCTTCAATAGAGGCCTCAAGAGATTTTGGTTATCTCCTCTTCCTTCCTTGAACTTTTCAGACTTACAAAAATACGAAGAGTATCTAACCATGGATATGTGTGCAAAAAATAAATTTTTAGGGTCAAAACCCTTGATGCATTGATCTTCCTTTAAACCAAGTTGATCCAATTGATCTGCAAATTCATCCAAGTGGGAAACATGCTTGAAAAATATTTCCCCATCCCTCCATGGCAATGTGATGTATTGTTTCTTTCTTTTTTCATTGAAGAAGTGTGCCCAATATGTATATTGTTTGCACACCTCGATGGCAAAGAGTCTATAAGACACATAAAAGGGGAGCAAGAAAGGTTTAGCTTGGAAATCGAATAGTCTTAGAAAACTGAAATCCTCTAAAGTCTCAAAAATTCCTTTCTCGACGAGAAAGGAGGAAGAATCTAGTGATAGTCTTGATGTAGTAGGACCACAAATTAATTTTTTGAGAGCAGACATAAAACCATTTTGGACCACGTAGAATTTGTATTGGGATTTATGTCTCCATAAAGCCAGATACGAGATAAAATTTGGTTCCACCTTGAAATAAACACTCCTTTCCCTAGGATTTTCTTTGAATATGTGACAACAGGCTATAACATAGACCAAATAAGAATTCATATAAAATTTCCTGGCTTTTCTTAAACTACCCAGTTGAAACACTATCTCATTTGAAGTGATTATGGCCTAGTTAATCATGGCGTCTTCATGAACATCAAAGTGAAGAATATAAACAATGTATTTCAGCACAAAGGTCGTGGAATATAGTCCAATGATCCAAGAACTCTTTGTATGGTCATTTCGAAGAACTTACATCAACCTGAGCATAATTGCTATCAACTCTCGAGCCGGAGAGATAGTTCTCGAGGAGCTCTTCTCCTCCTTGGTGTTCCTTAAGAAATTTGTCTACTTCCTCATTATTTAACTGCATGGTGGGGTTTTGGAGTCACAACATTCTCCTGACACTGAGGGAGTCAAGGAGATTGGCATCCTCCACTGGACTTGGATAATTCTTCTTTCAATGTTGAACTTATCTATGCACTAGAGAAATAGTTCTTTAAAGTCTGTAACCTTAGGCACACAACCGACCAATTCTATGTCTAAATTCCAAACTTGGTTTGTTTATTTTTATGTGGGGGAAAGAGGTAGATACCACTTATAATATTTCGACCACTAAAACTAATGATCATCTCGTCCAAGAGTGTTAAGTGTGTCCCCAAAATACAAGTCCATTATTCTACTTGACATATCTTTACATTGATTTCTCTTTATGAATAGGTGATGTTCTTGTCGATATAACCTTTTTACAACATGGTGATTTAAATAGTTATAAAATTTACCATGTATTTCCTTGATTATTAACCACCATACCTTTGATTTCAAAGTTTCTAGTTTGCATGATAAGATTTAGAATTTATTACATAGCTTTACGAAATATTCACCACTTTAATAATGGTATTAGGTTCACACAAGTGGTAGCTGACGTGGTGGAGAGAAAGTAAATTCCATCAGGAATAGTGATGTTGGAAACATGAAAAATGATTAAGTATGGAGGTGAAAAGTGGGAAATGGAAAGTGCAGTATGATGAATGTGGGATTGTCGGATGCGAGACATGGAGAGTCGAAAAGGTAAGAAGGGGGTACTCCCGCATCCTCAATGGTAAAATAGACTTAGTATAAAAAATGCAATTTTTCGGGTTGCATAAGTGGATGAGTCATTTTGGAGAACGCAATATTGTGGATTGCAAGACATGGGCATGAGGTAAAAAGGTAAATGGAGAGGAAGGTTTTCCCACATCCAAATTCAAGAGAATTGGCTAAGTATAAAAAGGTAAGAAGTGCAATTTACATGACGCAAAAGTGAAAAGGGTCATTCTGAGTGTTGTGTATTTGTGGGTTGCGGAACATGAGAATTTTTGAGACATGGATGGATTGGTCTCCCACAACACATAAAAACAACTAAGTGTTGGATTCATGAAAAGTGACTAGGTATAGACTTGTGG
Organism: Picea engelmannii; assembly: GCA_009831015.1. NCBI lineage: Eukaryota > Viridiplantae > Streptophyta > Pinopsida > Pinales > Pinaceae > Picea > Picea engelmannii. The sequence continues at coordinate 137,858 of ML797849.1, forward strand.
GTTTGTGTGTTTGCAAACCTAGGGGTTTGATGATAACATGATCCGCAACCCGCATTTCAAAGAGAAAAATGACTAAGTAAAGAATATACAAGGAAGAAAAGGAATAAGACTAAGGCTGGATATGTATATACCAACTTTGATCAATGAATGTCGATTAACAAGTTTCCACCTAGTTATACCAATCCTCTACAATTTCCTCTTGAACATTTTTTATGTTTCCAATTTATACTCCTATATTTCATCTATTCAGAGTTTCCTTCCCAAGATGATTCCTAATATAATTTTTTAAAACATGATATCGTACCTAAGATGAAGTGAAAGGTACACTAGTTGCAATCATTTCTTGAGTAGCTTGGGCTCAATATAAGATAACACTTTGTTGTAAACTTCCTCAAAAACTAAAGTTTGACTTTCTTTGGTTGACTATATTTTCGACTAAGATGCAATTTCCATGCCATGAGATGAGGAATGTTTATTACCTTGTATTCCACCCAATGAATCACCATTGTTGTGCAATCACTAGAAATATCTGGCCTATGGTGATCCATAATTGTTCTTAGGATTATCTGGTTCAAATATTTGTAAATTACTTTGGGTGGGTACATCTATCATTATAACCCCATTTGTAGGAACATTTACGTCATTTCCATGAATTTTAGTGGCCATGTTATTACTTTCCACCTTTGGAAATTCTAACTATTCAACATTACTCCCGCTTTGCATGGAATTTGAGTCACTCTAGCCATCAAATTGGTGTCTAGAGAAACCTTGGTGCCAAACATAATCAATTACATGGCCCCAACATTATAATTGAAAATGACTTCATTGACCTATTCATAATTTCTATCAAATTCTTGAAATATGGAATCATAGAATTATCCTTTTTAATGTAGTATGGTTAGCATACTAGTTGGCCATTCATTGATGTTCTCAATTCATCCACATTTTCTTTGAATTTCTTCACTATTTTCTTTATTGAATATAATTCCATCACTACTACATATGGTGTTGAAGTCCAACGGGATTTTCTGACGTTACAAAAAAAATCCACCTTATCATCGGGCATTACTCACTAATTCTCAAAATTTCGTTATACTTTTTCTTAGTCCCCCGACGTTTGTCGGACCTACAATTTAGTTCGGTATTCGTTAGATGTCTAACTCGTATTCGAAGGTTTTCAATATCGTTGATTTTCCAACATTGACATCACCATCGTGACTCGTCATTTCCCCATGGCTTGCCATTGTGGCACTGCCATGTTAGTAAAGTTTTGTCTCATGGGTGCATTTGGAACCTAATTGGGCCTTAATTATGCCAGCTAGGGGCCTAAAAATGTTTTTCATGGGATTATTATGCCCACATTGTCTTGAACGAGAAGTCAATTATGCATGTTATGGGGGATAAAAATGTCCAGCGCAGGCTTATTATGCCTGCTTTGTCCCGAGACATCAATTAAACGTGAATGGACAAGAGATATGATTGGAAAGTACAATGATTAATGGATGAACACAGTGCATATTAGAAGTTTGCATGATGTGGGCAGGTTAGAAAATACTTGATCCAGATCAACCGTGTTGCCAAATAGGCTATGAGCTAATTTCAAGTCAAATATTAGTTAATGTTACCAGTGAAGTCATATTATGGCTTGTCTTGACCAGTGTTGCCATGTCCTAGAGTTACCCCTTTGTATAACGAATGGACAATAGTCCATGGAATTATAATTAACCCGTTGAGTGGTCAAGTCTATATAATATGAGTGCCCCAGGGTTTTTTTAGGACTTTCAATCCATTTATGCATTTAAAAATGAAATTTAAACAACATAAAATTGCAATTTTTCTTATATTTGGATCATCGGATTTAGGTGAAAAATGCCAATTAAATGTAGAACGTTTAGACTACACCACCATGGGGAAAACTTGGGAAGGATTCAGGTGGTTGGATTAGAGGTTACATTACTACACACATATGTGGATGGTTCCACCATTCAAGAAGAAGCATGCCACATCAACATTGATAGTCCAGGAGGCCCCAAGATAGAGAAAGGGGGAGTCTCCGACAACAATGTGAGGACTAAATGAAATGGAGCACATATTGAGGGGATGAATTGATGATTCCAACAATTTCAATGGAATGAAACAATACAAGGATATGGGAGACAAAGTAGTTCTCTAGAAGGAATATGTTCGGGTTGGTCAGGCCAAATGGGTGTTGAAGGTGTTTGACCCAGGTATATGATACCACAGTATTTGCTTAGTAAAAATACCATAACAATTGGTAAACATATACCTTGTTTGTATCAATGTTGTCCATCCCCACCATAATATTTTTCCTCAGTCTCGTCCCCAATACTTCCCCTACTCTCTTCCTGCCTAGTGTTGTATCCTCCATATCCATACCGCATTTTGTATCTATATTCCATTAGATCCTTTGGTGCACTATGAATTTTGGAACCCATTTGCACTGTAAGTTGCTTCAGTACTACCCCACAATGTGAAGCTGGTCACTGGATAAAAACCCTTTTGAGTATCGATTACAGGAGATGATTGGCTACAAAAACGTAGAGTGTTCCTCAAGTACTAAGAATCACCTCAAAGTTGTAACACTTGGCTTGAGGACATGTGAATTCATGTAAATTTAGTTATGATCCACTTATGTAAGTGACCTATGGGTCATGGTGGTCCCTATGGGGAACATAATATATAATATTGTAAGTAGAGAGATAGAAAAGGAGAGGATTGTTAGATATTCCTCAGGAGGAATCTTCAGAGAGGAGAAAGTTGTAGAATTTGTAATACAATTTGCCCAGTTTGTAATGGTGTATGTGATGTCTATCATGTAAAGATCCTTCTATATTTATAAGGAATTAATGGAATATAAGTAATGTTTTTGACTCATATGTGTATGATGTGTGATGCTTGTTGTGACATTTAGTGATTATCTACAATCTTTAAATGATCTTTAATTCATCTTTTTAATAATGTCTAAATCTACCTACAAGAAATTGTATTTCAATTTTTTTTATGTGATACAAATCATCGTATTGATATTTCTAGTGGAAATGAAATACACATTGATGAGATCCCTTCTTCTTTTAACATTAGAAACCATTGCCTTTATAGACTGCCTCTATCAGATAAGACTATATCCTATCCTTATGACTTTGACTCTTACAACCATCTTTATTTTGTGGTTCAACTTGCATAAGCTGTATTTTGTGATTTTACACATGTCTATAAACTTAAATTGTCATTTTCAGACATAAACCACCTAGTGTGCATAAAGGATAAGAATTGCATTGTAAAACCAAAGGGCCAAATTGTCAAAGTTGGCTATACTAAATTGAATACCCAAAGTTGGATATGGCTCCATAATTTAGGATTTAAGTTGTATGATGATTACAATATGCATAACATGTTTGTACAATTAGTAGTGCATTTACACTCCAAAAAGGATGATTTCTATGCACAAATATTCATGGCATTTTGATGAATCAGATGATGGTGGGTTAGGAGAGAAATCAAGGCCAGTTTTGTATTAAGAGTCATAAAATACTCTTCTATGAAAAAATAGGCAAGATATGCCTAGTAAAACCATCGAAGTGCACAAATTGTTCGTAAAAAGTAACCCAATGTTGTATTATACCTTATATTTGAGTTGTGTAAGTTTTCGGGGATGTGGTTTATCACAGTAGACATGTTCATGTTGTTTAATTTTCAATTTCAAGTTTAAAAAGGGTGGTTGTGCAAAAGAGGCAAAGATTTCCTTGTAATTTGCAAGGTATAAACTGTACTATGTGACTAAATGAAAATGCAATCCCAAGTTTCCCTATAGCTCCAAAATTTGTTTTATAAGTTTTAAGATGGAGTTACATAAATGGTAAATTTATTATGTATCTAAAGTTCAATTGAAGAACATCAGAGGTTGATTTCATGCACCTAGAATTGAGATTTCATGTAAATTTGAATGCAAAATTTCCTCAGCCTCAAATGCGCGCCCTAGTCTCAATTTTGAGCCACATTTTTTCGTTCAACTTGCATAATTTGTAGTTTGTAAATTTACACATGTCTATAAACGTATATTGGCATTTTTAGACATAAACCTACTTGGTGTGCATAAAGGCTAAGAATTTCATTGAAAAATCAAAGGGCCAAATTATTAAAGTTGGATATATTAAACTTCACACCCAAAGTTGGATATGGCTCCATAATTTAGGATTTAAGTTGTAATTGATGATTACAATATGCATAACTTGTTTGTACAATTAGTAGTGCATTTACACTCCAAAAAGGATGATTTCTATGCACAAAGATTCATGGAATTTTGATGAATCAAAGGATGGTGGGTTAGGAGAGAAACCAATGTCAGTTTTGCTTTAAGAGTCATAAATGACTCTTATGTGCAAAAATAGGCAAGAGATTCCTAGTAAAACCATCAAAATGCACAAATTGTTTGTAAAAAGTAACCCAATGTTGTATTATACCTTAGATTTGTGTTGTGCAAGTTGTTGGCGATGTGTTTTATCATAGTATACCTATTGATATTGTTTATTTTGCAATTTCAAGTTTAAAAATGGTGGTTGTGCAAAAGAGGCAAAGTTTGTCTTGTAATTTGCAAGGTATAAATTGTACTATGTGACTAAATGAAAATGCACGCTCAAGCTTTCCTGTAGCTCCAAAATTTGTTTTATAATTTTTAATATGGATTTACATAAATGGTAAATTTACCTATGCATCTAAAGTTCAATTGAAGAACATGAGAGGTTGATTTCATGCACCTAGAATTGGGATTTCATGTAAATTTGAATGCAAAAATTCTTAAGCCTCAAATGCATGCCTTAGTCTCAATTTTGAGCCAAAATTTGTGGTTCAACTTGCATAAATTGTAGTTTTGTATTTTACACCTGTCAATAAACTTATATTTACATTTTCAGATATAAACCTACCTGGTGTGCATAAAGGCTAAGAATTGCATTGTAAAACCAAAGGGCCAAATTGTTAAAGTTGGCTATATTAAAATGCATGCCCAAAGTTGGATATGGCTCCATAATTTAGGATTTAAGTTGTAAATTGATCATTCCAATAATTATAACATGTTTGTAAAATTATTAGTGCATTTACACTCCAAACATGATGTTTTCTATGCACAAAGATTCACGACATTTTGATGAATCAAAGGATGGTGGGTTATGAGGGAAACCAAGGTCAATTTTTCATGTTTAGTCATAAAAGAATATTTTGTGCAAAAAGGCTTTGTAATTTTCAAGGTCATACATGTATTAAGTGACAACATTAAAATGCATGCCCAAACTTCCCTATAGCTCAAAAATTCTGTTAAAGGTTGTAATATGGAGTTAGATACATTGCAAATTTACTTATGTCATTTAAAGTGCAATTGAAGAACATGAGAGGTTGTTTTCATGCAGATAGATTTGGGATATCATGTAAATGTGAATGCAAAATTTCCTCAAAGTAAAATTCACACCCTAGTGCTAATTTTGACCCACTGTATTTTTGCATCCAACAAGGCTCTAATAAGACCTTTAGTCACTATTAAAAATAGAAGGTAGATTGAAATCAATTAGGGTAATCAAACTTATGGATCAAAGAAATGTTTCTTCTTTCAAAGCACATAAGTCATAACTTATGAAACTATTTGTTGATCAAAACATATATGTAAAAAAGAAATATATCATTTATCTTAGGCGATAACCAATTGAATTCTTGTTACTAACTTTGAAATTTGGCAAGAACGTCATTCCATTAGTGTCACATGTGCATCTTTGACAATAATTAACAAAAACTTACAAGAATAAGAAATGGCAATGGAAAATATCTTTAGAAATACATGCGGGAAAAAATATACAACATGGTACACCACCTAGATATTGAAAGAAGTAAAACAAATAATACAAATAAAGTATTAAAAACATTTTCTTTTCCTACAAAAATTTGCATGATTTCAATTGAAAATTCATGGTTTTCCCAAGAGTAGTTGTTATTAACTATTCATCCATATGTAGTGAATATTCCCCCCAAAATTGGGATGCATAATCATTGATTTGAATTTTTTTTTAAAGAAAACCTATTATATGTTCATGGAAAATGTATATATTTAAATGAAAAATATAAGTGTTTGCATAACTATAATAATAAATTATGCTACAAGTTTTTTTTTTTTCAATGAAACTATGAAAATTGTAGCCTAAATTTCTTCAAAACAAATAAAATTTATCCAAATTGGTGAAATTCCTCTTAAAAGAAAACATGGGATCAAAGCAATGAATGTAGAATTGACCACTGCAAGAATTCTACCAAAACATCTTGATTCCTCAACAACCCTAAAAAACTTGTCATTCCAATATTTATAACATGTTTGTACAATTAGCATTGCATTTACACTCCAAAAATGATTATTTATATGCACAAAGATTCACAACATTATGATGAATCATAGGATAGTGGGTTATGAGGGAAACCAAGGTCAGTTTTTCATTTTCAATCATAAAAGACTCTCTTGTGCAAAAATACTCTATAATTTGAAAGGTCGAACCTGTACTAATTAGTGACAACATTAAAATGCACACCCAAGTTTCCCTGTAGCTCAAAAATTGATTTAAAGGTTGTAATATGGGGTTAGATTCATTGTAAATTTGCATATGTCATTTAAAGTGCAATTGAAGAACATGAGAGGTTGCTTTCATGCAACTAGATTTGGGATATCATGTAAATATGAATGCAAAACTGCCTTAGAGTAAAATGCACACCCTAGTGCCAATTTTGAGCCAAATTGAGTGGTTCAACTTGCAAAAGGTGTCATTTATGATTTCACACATGTTTATAACCTTATATTGGCATTTTCAGACAGAAACATACCTGATGTGCATAAAAGACAAAAAATGTTTTCTCTTTTTATTTAAAGAACAAGTGTTTATTCTTATTACAAATTCTTCTTTCTCAACAAAATTTAAAATTCCTTACATATCTGAGCATAGTATAAAATCTATATGAGTGGAAATATGAAATTCTGCATTGGTTTAAGTACACTGAAATCGATAAATTATAAACAAAATCTCTTTCTAACATATATTTCAAAATGATGTTTCTTGTAAATATCCTTTAGATAAACATAACACACATTGATCAAATAAGAGATGATTCATTAAAGGAACAACATAAGTCATTTATATTAAAAATGAGATATAAAAAGTATTAGGCTAAAATCCTAGGATTATCAAAATTACAAAAGATGTTTAAATCACATCCTCACACACAATACTTAAACTTAGTACGACTAACATATAATGATCCGAGTCTATTTAGGCAACACCCATTTCCTCATCTTCGCTAATGTAGACATTATGCCTAGAGGTAGATGAACTAACACCACCAACTCCATTATTATCCTTAGCTTGGCATATGGGACATTTTAGAACATGAAGATCATGTTTAATCCCCATTAAATCATTCATAATTATGTTCAGTTTGTTCTCAACCATGAGTTGGAATTCCACTGTGGGTTGTTCATTCCTTGCATGAGCTTTAAACTTATTATCCCTTGCTTTAGGATCACTCTTAAATAAATGAGTAGGAACTTCAAGAAATGTATCTACGAACCTTTTTGAAATAACCGATGTTGTAGGAACAATAACTACATAATTTGTAACACTAGAAGTAGTTGCAAAAGTATTCATAGTCTTAGAATTATTCTCATTTCTCTGATAATTTGATCCTTTCGTCACCATTAAACAAGTGTAATTGTCAGGATTCACATCGCCCAATATCTGAATATATTTTGAATACAAAAGATCAATGAAATGACCATTAAATGGATCATGATCCAAATGAGAAAATCCATATAATTTTTAATCCTTCATTGGATTTCCAAAGTACAAGTTGATACTCTTCATGTGTGAATTGTCACATAATTCACTCTTACTGACGGTTGTATCAATGAAATTATGAATATCGTATTAAACCTGGATGATGATTTAATTAGTTAATAATTATGATATTGAATAAGGCTGTAGTACTTGGAAAAACATTATGATTTCTAATCATTAATAAATTTGATTTTGTGATTGTGTCTAAAGTTTTATATTTTCATATTTAACACTTTGAAATTCCTCCAAACAAAATGTGGCTTAATATATATAGATAGATAGATAGATAGATAGATAGATAGATAGATAGATATAAACCCATCAAAAAGTTATATTTGAAATTACAAAGTATTCTTATTATTGTTTTCTATATTCGTGATTCGAATTTATCTATATAGTTTCTAATTTGAACTTACCTATATGGTTGTTGTGGGGGAGAGAGGCAGAGTACTTGGGGGAGAAAGAGAGAGGAAGAGGGAGAAAAATGGAGAGAGTGAGTGAGCATGAGAGAGAGAGAGAGAGAGAGAGNCGAGACATAGGAGCAGGGGGAGAGAGTGAATGGGAGACATAGAAATAGTATTTCCATTGTCTAGGTTATGGTATAGGTGTATGTCTAGGTCTAGGTCTAGGTCACGGTATAGTTCATGGATCGAAAGAATCTCGTATACATATTATAGGTGGTAGGGAAGACCGAGGCACATACTAACAATGTCGTTAAAAATGAAAAAGACAACTCTTGTTGGTTCTCTCCCTCTCCCCGACCCTCCATGAATATAAGGAATTACCTACCTCCACTAGTTCTTCCCTATACCCATATAAAACTAGGCCCCAACCTATACCTAACCCAACTTAACCCCTCCCCACACTCGATCCCAGTTAGGCTCATTATGGTCGTACCTCTTCCTAGGGTCCCCACAACTCTTACACTTTCAACCTAGTGCTCTAACCACTGCCATAATAAATAGAGTATTTGCAGAGTGGGGGATAAAGAGAGAGGAAGAGGGAGAGAAGGGGAGAGAATGAGTGAGAATGCGATACATCACAGATAGAGATGAAGACAAAGAAATAGTCTTTCCAATGTATAGTTCATGGTCTAGGTGTACGTCATGGTCTAGGTCATGTTCTAGGTGTACATCATGGTCTAGGTCATGGTTTAATACTCACAATTGATACATGAGAAAGTGTGTGAGAGTGTGATGAGAGGGAGATAGAGGAAGACAGATGGGGGGGGGTATACAGAGATG